>JARJDW010005059.1:0-17948 GCA_030264715.1 Adinopsis sp. GC000173
TTGCCCGTGCATTGGTACTAAATGCATTTGTTACATGCTTTTTTGTATGTTTATTTTCGTTTTTTAGAATCAATCATATAAACAACACTAAATTAAAATCAAATCGTAACAATGCCATATAAATCAGTAAATATGTAGAAAATAACAACAATTAAGTAATAATTAACGCGATTTTAATTCATAATATTGTTTAAATTATTTTAAAACTTAATAAATCTCTTTAATAAGAGGCGTAACAAAACAAAGTGGACACCATACTTCTTTTCACACAGTACTGCCAACCAAAGCGCAGTAATCGCAGTGATTTTATTCTACGACCAACTTCAGTTATGTTTATATTTTTTCAGATCATTTCACTTCATTCAAAATTCAAAATAATTTGCATGTTACAAAATTAATAAAAAAGAACATTAGAATAGAAAATTAATTTATTATTTACAATTAATACAAGTTCAATTAGATTAATTAATTTACATTTCTTTTAAATAACTTAAGGAATGAAAGTAATTATTAATTAATTAATCAAACAAAAAAATTAATGTAACAAGTGGTTTACTCTGCCTCCAGGGAATCATTTTCCATCTGAAAAAAATTAAATTAATCGTATTAATGTCTTATATTAGTTGCTGAAAATAATGGTGAATATATCTAAAATGTTATCGCTTTTATTACGGCAAAATATGACCAAATTTATATTTAAACAAAATTGCGCAAATTATAACGAGTATTTACATTTTTGGGTGCAATAATGTATTTCTTGTATTTTTGCAAAGAATGCTTTAAGAATTTAAGAAAAATTAACTTTTTCACATCAAAATTACAATATAGAATTTATCTCGATTTTTATACTTTTGCCGTAATAAAATCATAATAGTATTCAAAATAAAATGAATTCAATTAATTATTTTACCACTGATTCATTAAGTACTATGGTCCCCAAGCATAGTTTCGACACAGTTTTCGGTGTTTTTAAGTGTGTCCGTTCTGGCCGACGTGCTGGTGTGCTGCCAGATGAGGTAGCCGACACATAATTCTGGCTTGCATTCTTCACAATCACGCTGTTTCGACGCATCAGTTCGAGGATGGCAAGGCACTCGCTGTGCGTAGTTTCCATCGAGTGCGCTGCCTTATTTTCCATTTGCGTTTTGAACGAAACGATTTTCTCACGGATGCAATCCACCAGTGAATACATATGTTGGTCGCGCAACTTAAGTGCACTGTATAGTTTTTTAATATCATCCTGCAATTCTTGTTTTTCACGCTGTACCTTTGAAATTTCCGCTGCACGAATATCCTCTGCGTTCTTTACTGCCGACAGGTATGCCTTCGATAATTTATCTTTCCATTCATTGTGGTTGCTTTCCAATTCGGACATTTGTAACCGTAACGTTTCAAAATCTCCAAAGTGTTCATTTTGTTGTTTCGCTAGTTCGTTATACGCCAATTGAGCGTTTTCACTGGCGTTGGTATTTTCGTCAAACACCGTCGCAAGGAACTTATTCATTTCCGCAAATTTCTGTTTAAATTGATTGTATTCATTCACTGTTTCATTTAATTTTGCTTGCATTGAGGCCTTTTCCTTTTCTGATTCCATTAAATTACGCGTTGCAAATGCTTTCGTAGCTTCCAGTTGCTTATCGAGTTTCTATCAAAAGATTAACAATAATCAGTTTAATACAGGATAAACAAAATAATTTTTTTCTATCTTTAACTGTTCTCTTCAGCAATGGTATTCACAGTGCAGCAATTAAATTCCGGAACTTCAGCTATATCAATTACTATTACTTTATATTTGGAGATTCTAATTTTGAATTCATTCTATGCAGTACCAGGTGACATTACATTATTATTCATAAAAATCTAAATGAAGTAGAAAAGAACGCATTTTGGATGAAATTTAGGACCATTCATAGAGCAACGATGCGAATTTTATTAATTATTTCTAGGGGGAATTAAATCATTATCGAGTCACCGCCAAAGGAGAATTGAACTACGAGAATAATACATATTTTAAAAACTGTTTCGTTTCATTTTCATAGATTCAATCCCGAAATATACTTGCGACACTGTGTGTAAGAATACATTTTGAAGATTTATTTATGAAAAATGTGAAAACCAGAATTTATTAGCATTGCTTTCAAAATGCAACAAGTTGTTTAACTTTTTAAATGATATTACGATTTCAATTTACCTCCTTATAGTCAAGGTGATCTTGCTTTTGCTGTTGAATAATCAACCGCAATTTCTTAACTTCTTTTCTCATATTATTATTCTCTTCATTACAATTAACCGCCAAGTCTTCAAATTGTTCACGCGTTGCTTTTGCAAATTGAGTATCCATTTGCTCATTTTCCTTATCCTAAAATTAAAATTTTTACTTCAATAACAAAAACTAACTACGAGTGCATTAGAAAATTAAAACGCTGATATTGCCGTCACTTGGTGGATCGTCATGATAAAATAGGACATAGAAAAGACAATTTGTCGGATTTACAAAATACGTAAGTAAGTGTAGGAAAATAGAATACAATCTTGTAACTTTTCAGTTCTGACGATGACCTCTCGTCGAAATGCATTAACTCTCGTTTTGTAAATTTGATTTGAATAAATTTACGTATTTTTGAATCCGAGAAATTGTTTTTTATGACATATTTTATGACTGCATTGTTGTAATTACCTGACTGTCTAACAAATCCACCAACTTTTGAATATTGTTTTTAATTGCATCAAAGTCGTTCTTTGCGTTAGTGTGCGTTTTAACAAGCGATGATGCCGTTGAATTAATGACGTTAATCACATTCGCCTTATCAATCTCGCCAAGCTGTATTTCATTTAATAAATACGTTTTTTGTGATGAGATGGCTTCTTCAATCTCGTTCTTATAATCAATAAACGTTTTATCCAGCAGCGAATTGGAAGTGACAAGAAAGGTACGTATTTTTTGTGAAAATGATGTGTTATCTTTAGTCATCGTTGAATTGCTTTCAACTGCTGATTGAACTACATCGCTAACATGTTGGGTATACTTGCTAATGCTCTGAATCGTATTCTTGTGTTGTTGTTCGCATTTTTTATGTAATTTTTTCACGCGAGATTTGTTATTATTAGTTACATCATAGAAAGTATCGACTTTATCGCGTAATTGATTGTGTTCAACGAACCACTGCTGCAGTGCATTGATTAAAACCAAACGGTCTTCCATCAAATTCGATTGCGCTTGATCGTACTTTTCAATCAGATCTTTGTTTATCTTCCGTTCAGCCATCAATTGTTTAATTTGATCTTTAGATTCACGTAGCGATTTTCTTATACTTTTTAGTTCATTCTTGGTACAATTGCACACCTCTGTTAACTCATTCTTCATACGTTCCAATTCACATACTTTATTCTGTAAGCCAGCACATATTTCAATCTTATCAGTTAGTTGCTTCGACTCTTCCGATAATTGATTGTAGCGTTCGTTTGATACATGCACGCCCTTATTGTTCTTTGTTGAAATAAGATCCTGCTTAAGCAGTTCTATTTGGTCTAACAAGCGTTTCAGCATTTCTGGCTTAGTTCGCTTCTGATTCGCTTCCGGTTTGTTGATAATTTGACGCACTCGTTGTGCAAAATCCAACGTTTGAATCGCGTCTTCCATACCCGCATACGAAGGCGAGACAGTTGCAATCATTGCAGTTTTTGTTTTGCCTCCTAAACTATCTTGTAACAGTCGGGTTAATTTCGAGTCGCGATACGATACGTAGTTTTGCGCCTGTATTGAATTAACAACACGTCTTAACACGAATAATGATTGACTGATAGATGAAGCTTCTTTGAGACGTTTTTCATTGGTAATGTGTGCTTCCTGACTGGCTAGATCTATCAGACTTAATTTACCTATAGAGATAGTAATATCACCAGTGGATGAATGGTTTTTTCGATACAGTTTTAGTGTAAAGATTCTGTGCCCGAAACCATTGTCACGAGTTGCAGATTTTTGCTTATAAACGGTTGATACAAGCTTGTAAAATTCATTGATGTCCGAAACACGTACTTCACTTAATCCTTGAAACTGAATTTCGCCTTTCTTGTGCGGATCATCATACATTCTAAAAAATACCACATGTTAAGGGTAAATAGATGTGGATTAATAAAAGTACGTAAACCTACCTAATTGAATTCTCTTCGGGAGATAATAAATCATACAAATATTCATTTTGCATTTCAAAATATGATACCATCAAGATGCATTCCAGATTTATAGATTCGGCAGCATATTTCAACAAGTGGGATACAGAACGTGGTATAATTCCAAAGGTTGATTCCTAAAAAATTGAAAAAAAGATTACAACCAAATTTATTTCGATTTGTATTGGTCCTTGGAGAAAAACATGACGTTCTAAAAATCTTCTTACCTCTGATTGGCATAAAGGCACATTTTCATTGCCATAAATGGTATAAGTTTTTCCTGAAGCTGCTGGTCCATAGGAAAATACAGTACAATTATATCCTTCGATAACACTGGATAATAATGGTTTTACGACCTTTGAAAATACTTCTATCTGTCTTGAAGTATCTTGGAATACTCCATCAAGGGCAAATTTTTTGGAGCCGACCACGATTTCAGACTTGGTTGTGCTGAAGGTTACATTTCTTGTTTTTGCAGCAACTTCTTCTTGTAGAAGAGGCCTTAAAATATATTTAAATTACAAACACATACATACATAAATATCTAATTTTCTTAATTCATCAACAATGGTTTTCACCGTATATTATTAACAATACATACCTTATTCTGACATACACGTGTATGTGCTCACTATCATGTTTATCTCTTGCAGAGGATGCCATTATGGAAACAGTTTCAAATATCTTAATAAATTAACACTATAACAATTATAAAACATTAAAGCTCAAACGATGATTGAAAAACGTTGAAACCTACTCAGCTGAATTCGTTAAACATCGTTAGATTCAAAATGTTCAAAATAGCGCATGCGTATAAATAGAGAATATTAAATAAACAAAAATGGAGTATCAATTTATTAACAGATTCAATTGTTTGCATAAATATTACTATTCTCATTGCAACAGATCGTAATTGATAAAATAAATTAATTATATAAATTAATTTCTTCAATTTTAGTGATATTTTTTAAGTTGGTGCTTCTGATACTACTAGAAGTTAAATTTAATTTTCAAAACCTGTATTACTACTAAATAAGGTAAGTTTTTCAAGTGTATTGCTTAACAATAAGCCTTATAAACATATTAATTAAGAAGGGGTTATCGTGAAAGGATCTGGAAGATTAGCCTGTTCTCCACTTTTAAGAATTCCATTGATAGACTATTATCTATCTTAAACAGTCTAGAAAGATAGAAATTATTGTTTCATTGACAAATCGAATTGTTTGCTGAAATTGTAGTACAAATTTGAAATATATCGTAATTAATATAATAGATAATTTAGAACAGTCACCTGCAAACTATAAATTGACTCGTGGAACTCTTAGAGCTCTAATATTTCTGTCCATGTACCTCTGCGTATCAATACGTAGAGTCCATGCTCCACAAGAAGGCAATTTGGTTAACAAGGGAAGCAATTTGCAATTTTCTGCGTAATATTTGTTTCATTTCTTTTACTAATTCTATAATTTATAAATAATAATGTGTATTAGAATAAGGGGATATATAAACATCAGAAAAAGTAACGCAGGGCACAATAAGAAACACGTTGGGAGACACTGGAGTGCCCTGTCCCACTAATAAAAAATACAAGTATAGGTCACTACTTTTTAGAGACCGGGAATATTTTTTTACGCAATTTATCATTAAATTTAATTTAGTAACTTAATTTTTTCGACAGTGGTGATATTTTCTGTTTCATGCATCTTATATAACTAGAGGTTAAATTCGAATTAACAAATCAATGATAAAAGTAAATTTGTTTTCAAGTATGTATTTTGTCAAGAAGTGTGTAATTTTTGATAAAAAAAGCCTGTCTTATAAATAAAAACCATATAAATATATTGTTTTATTAAGAGATTACAGTAATACTATCTTCTATTATAGATCTTACATAATAATAATAAAAAAAATAATAACTTAAATATCAGATTGTTGTAATAAAGGCAAATGATCCTCTAACCGTCCGCTATGCGTGTCAAAATACCCTAAAAAGAACTAAAAAATGTAAACAAGAAAATGAACAACAAGAGTGTGCATAAATTATAGAGAAAAAATAATAATCAAGAATAAATTTGTTTTTGTATAAAATAGTATATAAGCACAAGAAAAGCGCCTAGCCAACCTAGCCAATAGTCTATAAGAAATAATGGAAAGTGTGTGTTATTTTTATTAAGTATTGGTAACAAAATGGGATAAATAAAAATGGAGTGTTCGAATAGAAAATAAGTTTTTATAATAAGTAAACATCATGTATATACATTAAATCAAGTACAGCAAGTTGAAATTAAAGCAAAAAATCTTTAACAATAAATATTTAAATATAACATTTATTTCCTTTTTATTAACAAATGATGCGATTTTCATTAGTAAAAAACCTCTCAATTATAACTTACTAAATAAAGAAACTGTGAAGGTGAAAAAGCATTTAAATAAGATTGAAAAACACCAAAAAAATAAATCAACAACATTAAAAATGATTAAACCAAACATACCCTCAACTTATCATTAAAGAGAAAAAAATGATTCGTTTTTATATGCATTGTTCTTTTTTTCGATAAAACCTCATACCAATCAATCTATTACTTGCTGTACATACACCGTACACATTTTTTCTCATATTATTTTTTATAATAAAATTTTGGTTAATAAGCAAATTTCTCAATTACTTTTTTATTTTTTGTTTTTAGTGATATTTACTACGTATGCGTGATTTATTTGTTCTTGAAGTATTCGTACCATTCTTTTCGGTTGGTAGAGATGGCTGAAATGACTGACGATGCGGACCTCCCGGATAAGGTATTCGAAACAGTTCCACCTTCAAATAATTGCAGATTTCATGGCAGATTTGATAACAGTAGCGTAACAAATCAAAGGTGACATATAACTGTAATGAATAATTCATTATTATACATGGTTTATTAATACACAACAATCGCTCAATTTAATTCCTGATAGTCTATTGTTGATATTTTGTATTTTTTAATTGCTTTCATTATAAATGAATTCAACTTTTTTATTCAAATCACATTAAAACGCAATAAATTAATAGCGATAATGGTAGAAATCGTTTAACCAAACGCGTAATTATTAAGAAAAAATATTTTAGAGTAATTTTCTTCCACAGTTGATGAAATTAAAATCTAGCAATTTTATGTAACTCTAATGGCTTCGATTTTCACACTTTCCAAATCGATAAACTTTATTAATTTGATTGACTACAACCCACTAGTACTACTTGTACCAGAACCTACTTTACCATAAGGCAGGCAAGGCACTAAATTGGGGACAGCAACATTATCGAAGCATATTGCAATAAAGTACATAGTAAAGTAGGTAAGCAAGACGTTTTTGTGCTAGTAAAACGTTTATAAACTAAAATTTCTCGAAAACTCTTGCAAAAATTGACTGTTATTTGGAATTCTATAAAATGCAAGAGATGCTTAAAAATGGAATAAATTATAATAAATTATAACGTCCTTAATCATAAGGTACTACATTAGTAATTTAAATGCAAGTGAAGTAAATATTATATTAAGCCCGTAATTATTATTTTGCCCAGAAAACGTCAATCGCTAAATTAGACCCTGCCTATATTTAAAACAAAAAGATTTAACATCCCTGCTATGTTACTACAATTATGGTGGTGAATAAAGCATAAACATTTTTAATGATCTCTTATAAAATTTTTTATATTTTTTCTGTGTTTTCCGTGGAAAATAGTATGTTCAACGTCATTAAAAACTTGAAAGTTATTATATTGATTTTCCTCATTTTTGTGCTTTAAAGCTTATCGATTTGACGTGAAAGATTCGTATAAAATAAATAATAATAATAATAAATGCGAAGTACGAAAGTGGCATCAGTACATCACTATATACTAACCATGCATATCCATAAAATGTAGTATTCATGTATAAAAGTATTAAAATATTGATTTAAAAATAACATTGCTGGACCCAACAGCGACCAATCCATATAATCCATTTCGCTTTTTGTCATATGCGCTACCTGCAAGCATACGTTGATCGTGTAATCATTGCATTATTTAAAACATGACGATGATGATGATGATCTTGTTCGTGGTGTACTTACAACTAATCTATTCGTTATTTTTGCCGCAACAAAGCCAAAAGCAAGGATATACAATGCCGGATTGTTTTCATATACTAAATCGGTCGATTTGCGATAGATAATAAATGCCGGAACGAGCACTGTCGAAAATGGTATGATCGGCGATAATACGCTGGTACCCTAAAAACAAAAACGAAATAGAATACAATTTTCAATGGCAGGCAATAATTAACGTATCATAACGTATTAATTGATTATTTATTAATAATTTGCGCTCGATGTCAACACATTAAGTAATGATTTTTCAATGGCAATAAAAAATAATTTACAACAATTTGTTCCTACTAATGATGAAATAGAAATATTATATGCATTGCTGTTAAATTTGCAACGATAAAAATTAAAAGTAATATCCGGAAAACATTTAGCGTGTGTAATTTATAATTTCTAAATGAAATATTCAATAATATATATTAATTAAGTGTGCCGTTACATAATTAGCTTTTTTTCAAACATTAATTTATAGCTGTTTATCAATTTAGAAACAATTGAAAGCAACAACAAAAAAAAATGTTGCTGCTGCTGTGGCAGCTTGATAACACATATCAGAGCGTTCGTTCTCGTTTTTTTTATGGGCGACAACAAAATCATTATGCGCGAGAATTTATGCATAAGTAATGATGCATATTTCATTCCATCAATCAATCGATAATCAGGATGATTACATAAATCTTTGTTTGAACCGCTATTTTAACGATTTTTTTTTTACTTACTGCAACCGTTGAACCATTTTTGCCAACACCGCCGGTGAAGATCACCTTGAGCATGTTGTACAACGACCATAAGCCGCATACGAACGTGCAGGCTGGTATTGCATACCATAATTCGATAGCACCATTAAAAAACTGCAATAAATAAATTCGGTTGAAGCAGTTGATAAAATGGATGATGGATGGTATAAAATGTACCTTTGTTTGCCACACTTGCGGGCCGAATATTGCTGAAATCATCTGTATCGAAATGATGGTGAATTGAGCTTCGGTCACGTCAATCTTGCCGAAACGTAACGTACCTGATACGTACGTTTGCCAATGGGCGCAATAAAACAACGTCATCGCCGAGAAACACTACAAATTAAATAACATTAATTCATACCATTTAAAATCTTTATGCATTAATAGATTAATAAAGAATATACTGAGTTGTCTGTGATATCCAGGACATTTGTTTTTCATTTGAAAGCATATTTTATGGCATTTTTCTATATAATGTCATTGAAATGTCCCGGATGCGCATTTTCATGACGGTTTCGTATTCACAAGCTCCAATTTTCCATGCTTTTGTCATTTAAATTAAGTTGACTAGTAAATAAGAATTGAAAACAAATTTTCAAAAATTATTTTCAAATTTTGTGCAATGGATGCTAATTTAAATTATATCTCTTGTTCATTTTATCCTCTTCAAATTTATTATGTATTGTAGTAAAATTATTCAGGATTTATAAGATCTTTGAGTTCATAATTACTATTATTTCCAAATAATGATGCGGTCATTGTAAGAGAAATCAATATACACAAAATCTGTTCAATTTAGAAAACAAATTCAAAGAAAATTGGCGAAACATACCACCTAGAAAAGTCGCAGCGGATATGTAAAGCATATTATATTGAAAATTGCTAGAAAGTATGATTTCAAATAAAAGAAATGAGTATTAGCACAACTCATTATGTGCCGTTATCGAAAGACCCTAAATTCTGATGAAAGTGAATGCATTTATAAAGTAAATTTAAATAAAAACTGACTGTTTTAGACAATCAAATTAGACATAAATACATTGAGGTTGGTTGAATTCAAAATTTGTGCGTTCCAATAAATAAAAATAGATTTAGAAACACAATTTCTTATATGAAACCTTGAATAAAATTTCGTGACAATCTCAATAATAAACAAAAACTTATCAATTTTTCTACGATAAGAAACACATTGCCCGTGTGTAATTATGTGTGCTAATAGTTGAAAGTAAACTAAAATGTTTCATTTTGTATTACTTGGAAAAACATCCATTCTGGGTGGTAGCCCAATTGTACAGCAATACATCCAGACAAAGCTACAACGACTGTTGATATCGAATCACATCCATGATCGAATAATTCGCCCAAGGGACTGGCCGTCCCAGTACGTCGCGCTTGTTTACCATCCACTGCATCTAAGCTTTGATAAACAAACAATCCTAAACCGCATAATGCGAAAGCCCATTGCGGTGCTTCAGCTTTGGCATCTGGAGAATACCTATGACAATGCATAATATGTATAATTGCGCAATAATGTCATCTAGTTTAATACGTACCATACTAAAATTAATGTCGTACCAATGTTTACAAATAAACCGATAATTGTAATAAGATTTGGTGCTAGCCAAATTGGTATGATCGCAACCAACCAATTCCACCATGGTTGTAATATTGAGTCACATATGCTATTACTTTGACACGAATATTTATGTTCGCCTAAACGTTTCAATTGACCATCACTTAATAAACGTTGCTTATAAAGTCTCATATTGGCAAATAATTGACTTAACCACACTTTTCTACCGTCACGATTTCTATCATTTACAGCCTGTCTTCTCATTTAGATTATTTACTATATTTACAAACAAATCCACTTATAATATTTTATCATTTTTCCTCTCATTTATAAATGAAAAAAACTCTCTTAAAGTGCTAAATAAACAAAGTGCAACGACACTAAATTTGTACTAGTAACTTGTGAGTTGGAATTTACATTGACACGAGTTGCTCTCCTACATATTTTTTGACTTTTTTCAAATACAATGTGGGAATATTATTGAACGACACGTTTTTTAGCTTATTATCGAACGATTTCAATACGAATTGTTATGAGATGTGTGTTTAATAATAGCGTTTTCAGATAACGTATGTAATTTGTTGGCTCGATTAGTTCACCACGTTCACACCATTTAACAGTTTGCGTTTGCGTCGTAATCGTCACAGATTTCACCTAATTTAATCAAAAATCATACGTAATACCACTCAACCAATTAATTCCCTGCCGAAAACTAATTTATTAAACATTTTTTTATTGCAATATTAACCTGTTACTAACTTCACCTACTACATTATTTCTCCTCACAGAAATCATACGATGGCAATTAAATTTTTTTTTCTCGTATGATTTTCATCCTACTTATATAAAACTGCTAGTCATTCTAACTATCCATCAAACAAACACTAAAAAATACTTTGTGATTAAATTAATTATAAACTAGTAAAATAACAATGACTAATTTAAAATTTATAAATACATATTCTATTAGATAAATAATATGTAAATACTATTTTAAGAGTTACAAACTAGCTATAAGTGTAATGTAATACTATTGAATTGATTGAATTGAATACTATTATTCAATTTCTAAATTAATTAGCTAATGAAATTTTAAAAATTGTTAGGAATTGCACACGTACGCCATCTTTGATGAATAGCGTAAACTAAAAAAGTATAAACACCGGCGGTAAATTCAAACTAACTAAATAAATTATACAGTAGTGACTCCTTATATTTATTACCTACTTATTTACTTACAATTAGAGTAAAAATGTACATATTGTATTTATATAAAAAATATCTTACAAAAAGTTAATATGTTAGTTTGTACTTAAAGTTATTTATTGACTTCGTTTGTTATATCTTGCTGATTGCTTTGATTATTCTCTACCACTGACTCCTCATTGTTTCGTTCATTATTTGATATTTCGATTACCTTTAGGTCTGGCATCGAATTCGTCGTTAGTGCTTCACGTGACTTCCATACAGCCATCTAAAAACAAATAATTATAAAGCATTATTATAGATTCATAAGCCTGCAGTAAAAAAAAGTTTTACCACAACAATAAAATCAATGTATGCATTCTATTCTCTGTGGTGTTTGATTTTGTTTATCAACTTTGCTGGCTTAGAAATTTTTCTTCAAACAGATAACTTACCTGTAGGTGTTCCGATGGGCAACAATGACTGCTCACGCAAGCCTCGTCCGCACATTTCATAAGACACATTGGCTTCTCTTTGCTCGTCTCCAAACTCTCCAAACTGATGCTTTTCGAAAAGAATTCGGGTTGTACAGTCACTTGCGTAATGCCATGCTCCATGAAGAACTCCTTAATGTCGTTTGTTATCTTCGCATAGACTTTCGGATTTTGAAAGATGATGTGACATGTTGAAATCACCTTGGTGGCGGTCAGCTGCCAAATGTGCAAATCGTGCACGTTGATAATGTCCGGAAAGTGGTCGATTAATTGATTCTTCAGCGAATCGATATTGATTGTGTCGGGAATCGTTTGCAGCAATATCAAGCCGCTCTCTTTCATGTACGGATAGCTGAGCGCCATTAGCGTGGCGGCGGATACGATCGAGAGCAGCGGATCGATGAATTTAGCGATTTCCGCATCGGTGAAGTACGTCGCCAAGCCGCAGATGATGACAAATATCGAGCCGACGACATCGCGCAGCATCTCTCTGATGCCTTGGCGCTGGCGGTATTGCGGCGGCGGCATGGTACGCGTTCTACTCAATCGGCGCTCGCCTTTTCGCACCGAATCGCTGGTTACTACGCGATCTAGGACTACATCACCGCTTTCTGTGACGTAGAGAAAACTACCCTGATGGAATGTGTAACCTAAAAATAATTAAATAATTAGCTTGTATAACAGATACATTAAATAGATATTAGGCGTTTAAAACAATCAGGGCGAACTCAATGAATCACATGAAAGCTTAGAAGATATGTAAACGAGCGATTCTCAACTTAATTTTTTTGAGAACCTCTTTTGTATGCCTACACATGTTTTTAGAACTTCAATTAATTTCTATTGCACATTTAGTAAATTATGAAATTATATAAAAATCCATTACAAAGAACATTTTTAATATTTCCAAAAAACAAAAAGATTTCTTTATGCCAATCTAACAAAACGGAACTCCTAAAACTGTTGACGGGATTTTAGAGTTGGAAATCGTGGCATTAATCTAAACCAGCTTTGAATAATTTGGCAACGCTTTTAATATTTATTATACACGCACATAGTGAAAGTTAGAAAGAGGTGAAAAACATTAAAACTTGGTGTAAATTTTACCATGTCATCAACATTTCGGTTCCACATCGTATATAACCAAAGTTTTATTGTTTTTTACCTATGACTACCTCTTGGTATATGCGTGTATAACAAATATTAAGAGAGCTATCGAATTATTCAATAAAAATTTAATTTAAATTACTATTCCGTCAATTTTAGCAGTTCCGTGTAAGATTTGTTATAAAACTTATAGCGTTTTCAAGTTACTGCTCCAGAGTAATGGAATTGCTCCGTCAAGGAGTGCACTGAATGCAGTCTTACACATTAAGAAGTAGGACGGTGCAAACCCGATAGCTAGATAGTTTTGAATTTGAAGACCGTCTGACAGCTGAATACGTGTCTACACACCGTCTTCTAACCATGGCGTAAAAAAGTTACTCCTAACATGTGCTGTTAGGGGGTACTCTATTGACGTTAATGTTCTGCTCGCAAGTAATGTCGACACTGTGTC
Source organism: Adinopsis sp. GC000173 (assembly GCA_030264715.1). NCBI lineage: Eukaryota > Metazoa > Arthropoda > Insecta > Coleoptera > Staphylinidae > Adinopsis > Adinopsis sp. GC000173. The sequence continues at coordinate 13,846 of JARJDW010005059.1, forward strand.
AGAGAGTACACACCAGAACAGCAACTTGAAAACACTATGAGATTTTAAAAGCGAATTACTCCACAGAAAATACAAAAAGTTTATCTAATATCTTTGCTATTTGTAGAATTAACCCTTCTAGTTCAGAAAGTCTTATACGTATCTATTAATTAGTAACCCACCTCCAATAAGAAGATAACAAATTCCATTCAACAATAATCCAACAGCACCGACGCATACAACGAAAATCGGTTCGTGCACTTCGTGCTGATGATCAATGTGGAATAGTGTTTGACAAGCCTCGACTAGAATGGAAAAACACAGCGATGCGAGAAATACACAGCATATTAGCATGACAATTACATCGATTCTCGCCCATCCGAACGTATTCTTCAGCTTCTTCTCTTGCTGTGCGCGCGTATGGCTGATTTTCGACGCTTTCGTTTGCGCCACATCTTGACAATCCTTCGATGGTATATCAACCACGCTCTTATCCAGCTCCTCCTTGTCGACTTCGCTGCCCATTTTACTTTGCTGCAAGTAATGAAAACGTTTTTATGTATACCTATTTTGTTCACGGACAAGTTCGTGTTAGTATTTATTATACGGATTATGCAATCATTTACATACCGATTTAACTTTTTCATTAACAAGTAAAGCAATTATTTTAACGACACTGATTGTATTTTAAATGTTTATTTATACAAATGTATTTATTAAACGATTTAAGCTAATTTTTGAAATAACACAATTTAAAATGAGTCATATATTATCGCAGAAAAACTTACCAAATATAATTCCACTAGTGCAAGAGTAAAACAGAGAAAATATTTGAAAATATTTAATATTCAATAAAATATATAAATAAATAAGATTATTTTTTAGTTTTGGTTCTTGATTATTGTTGAAGTAGCGGATTTAGCCTAAAAGGTGGTTCAAGCAATATAAAGTTTGAGAATCCCATACAGACCATTCGCGTAACGACCAATTGCCTAACTACAGGAACTCAATATTGTTTTTGTCAAGCTTAAGAACTCTTTACATTTTTATCATAACTTTGGAAGTTTATTTAAAATTTTGTAGAACTAAAAGTCTTGACTTTTCTTATTTTACAAATACTTTTGAGAGATTTAATAAATCCTGTGTAAAAATTTAAGAAAAAATAAGAAAGAAGACACTGGTGAATTTCTAAGCAACTTTTGATGTAAAATTGTTAAAAGAGAGTTCAATTTAACAATTATTTCATAAAAACTGCGTGAAATCATTTTAATGTAACAGAAACTAACCCAAAAAGTGTAAATTTTGATATTTTTAAAAGTGTACTGTCCATTTTCTATAGTTTTTCCTAGTCTTGTGCAATTTAATTGATTAGCGTCATTATTACTATCGATTTTCTATAAAATTTTAACAAAAAATGCAAAATTTCAACGCTTAAGTTTCCCCGTATTTTCCAAGCGTCTTGTAAATAAGACCATTTAGAAAAAATTAAGGAAAATGTGTGTACCTAATCAGACTGTTTCGAAATTTCTGTAATTTTTGTCATTTTAACACGTTTTGGAAACTACATAGGTATAAATTCATGAAGTGAGAAGTATCTATGCCATAAATTACTTATCATTTGAAGACCATTGAATTCCGTTGACTGATTGTGAATCAAAATCAAAACAGATAAGATTTGAAAATCTCTCTTGCCTAAAACCTAACCTTGGATGGTTATTCGCGACCAAAACAAAGTGATCTGCTTGTTTTGGCGACCGAATTATACATATATCAATTTGCACATATTCAATATCAAATTGCGTTACAATACCTTTATGGTGATAATACATCCAGCCAAGGCGATTATGTTGCATAGCATGTGATAGGCGTCCATGAGTAGGGTGAGCGCATGGGTGATGTGACTGACGAACAGTTCGCCGATGAAGAAGAGCACCGTAAGCGTAAGAATGATGTAGAGCTGCATCGGATGGCAGAGTTTCGTCCATGATTCGGGCATTTTACTCAATGCAGCACCTGGAATAACAACAACCAAATCACTTAGATCGATCGAACAATGTGCGAATTATTGTTGGCGTTTTCGTTGTTATGCATTTGAAGGAATTTGCGCTCATTCTCAAGGCTTCGCGATACATGCTCGCGATGTAGTTGGTAGCGCAGTAGGAAGTAATCGCAATTAATAAACTGGATTATTGTATAATAAATATTAAACGTGTGTGTGTGTGTTTTTCACTTTCTTTTCGGTGTGTGTTGTGTTTTCGCTTGTTGTTTATAATTGTCGGGCATGCGCTCGCACATTATATTTCAATTCAATGCAATTCATTCATTAAAATGCGCATCGCTGCTGCTTAAATTAGTTTTATTAAATTACATGCAATATATAATATAAATTACATCACGCACCTTTTAAATGTATTATAATAACGATAATAAAATAACGTAGAGTATGGTATTGTTCCTTGGTTTATGTAATAACGTAGTACGACTGAATAATGTTCATTACTGCAGTGAAAGTAATCAAAATCTAAACTAAACCGTTTATCACTCGTTAAGCATTTTTAGATAGATAATAGGCGATCAACGATATTTTAAAAATCGCTTTTTGTGTGTAAGTGGATGATTATGTTATGAATGTAAAAATTGATATGTATAGTCCCATACATACAATCGGCGGGGTCTGAACTTTGATAACTTTATATTATTATTCTGATGCGGATTGAGCGAATGAACATGTATTATTATTGTACATGGACAGGCAGACAACAGCAGGGACATCGTCGCTATAAGTTATCTTAACCTCATTACGAACGATGTGTTTATATTGTCAAAATTACTTTTTGTATTGTTGATTGAATAAATAATATGACTAACTATTTTTAAATTGACGTGTGTTTGTGCTGCAAATACGAGGTGCGCTCCGAAAAATACATCGAGAAAAATAGTAGTGGTATAAATATGGCTTTACGGTTTTGGGAAAATTACTTGCAATANATAATAATAATATACAAGGTGTGGAATTAAAAATGCACATAGTGCTTCGTTTTTTTTATAATTTGAAGATAACTGAAATAGAAAATTTGGTTACAATGTGCGACGTATATGAAGAAAAAGACTAAAAGTTTCTGTTTGTTTTTACATAATTGAGGTGGAAAATTAATTAGTTGTAAGCATTTTAAGGTGTGGGATAAAAATATTGTACAAAAAGTTTCTGGATATTCATTAAAATAATTGAAATAGAAAATTTCGTTTATTGTTGACATGTATAATGTAAATAAACATGTTTGCGCTGCAAATACGAGGTGCGCTCCGAAAAATACACCGAGAAAAATAGTATAAATGGTATAAATATGCCTTTAAGGTTTTGGGAAAATTTCTTGCAATATGATCTTGTTTATATCATAATAATAACATACAAGGTGTAGAATTAAAAATGCACATAGTGCTTCGTTGTTTTTATAGTTTGAAGATAACTGAAATAAAAAATTTGGTTACAATGTGCGACGTATATGAAGAAAAACACAAAAAGTTTCTGGTTGTTTTTAATTAATTAATTGTAAGCATATTAAGGTGTGGGATGATAAAAATACAAAAAGTTTCTGGATATTTTTTAAATAATTGAAATAGAAAATTTCGTTTATTGTTGGCATGTATAACGCAAATAAACATGTTTGCGTTATATACGAGGTGTGGTTCAAAAAATACACATAGCTGCTAACTTTGAGCAGAATTAACCGAAATGTTTACTTGAAAAATTAATACTGTTGTTTATTGGAGTTGCATAACTGAAATAGGAAAAATAGTTGTTCCTTTTAAGGCAAATTAATCATTTATAACTTAAAATGTTCCGTTTCCGTGTAGTTTTTAAAAATATTTACAATGTTTCTACATAATTTAAATAGTAATTCGTTTTAGGCAAATTTAATTAGAAACAAAGTTAAACAATTATATTTACATAAGATATGGAATGTGATAAAAGCAGTTATTTTTGTATGTTTTTACTGAAAATAACATGTCTGTGGCGTATATATGCGGTATGTTTTGAGAAATATTGCAATTTTTTATCGATTCTACGCATCTAATTATCAATTTCCATCATACGATGCAGTTTTTCATAGCATTATTGCAAT
>JARJDW010005064.1:0-11757 GCA_030264715.1 Adinopsis sp. GC000173
TTGTATGCATTAGAATTATTAGATTTAAGTTAGCTATTGTACTTTACACATTACGCTTCTGTATTACATTTAAAATAAAATCTTTTTTTTCAACTCAATAAGAATTAAAGATATAATTCGTACAAATTGCATTTTTATCAAACTTAATTATGTAGCTGCTTTAAAATACGTTTCACTCCAAAAAATGCCTTAATTCTTATCAGATTGGAGTTGGAAAAAAAGAGCCGATAACAATTCCAGATTTCAATTAAAGCCTCCAATAAACACACACAGACAAACACAGACAAACACACACACACACATTTTATTCATCTTTTCCATTTAATTAAATCGAAATTAATTATTTTGAAATTATACGCTGGCTATAACTGTTCAACAAAATGCCTCAAATAATTCACATACCAATTTGTTTGATAACATCTTTCTTGTTGTTGCCTAACAATACATAAAAATTATAAAGCATGCGACGGCGTAAAAAATCGTTCAGGGCATCATAGCGACTAATAAATTTTAAATTAAAAAAACTCTGAAACCCCTTTCCTTGTAGTAAACACAATTTAATGTGAAATTATTATTGACATTTTCGAGGCGCAGTACAAATATTTACAATGCGAAGGAAGTGAGGAGTTTCGGGGATGCAAAATATGCACCCCCTGCTATACGAGAAATTCTTCGTTGCTACTAACCAAATGTTGTTTTTGAATTAGCAAGCGCGGCCACTAAGTAATATTAGCTGTGAATGGAGGAAAAAATATCGCTTGGCGTCTCCCCTTAAAACGTGAAATAGGCTTATCAGCAATCTGAAATTCTATACATAATTTAGACAAACATTAACATATCGAACGATCGCTTATCGCGAGAATTGTGTCAGAGGCTCTCTGGTTGCACACAAATAGGGTGTTTAAAAAATTGTTCGCCATAAAAGCCACACACAATGCGTGAATTGATCGGCATCAATCAAATTCTTGAATGTGTATAAATATAGATAACAAGTTATAAATTTTTTTCGCATCGACGATGGAAAGAGGCTAATCTAAAAGCCATATTCCTTCGCGAACGAGAGGAAAAAATCGTCTTATTATACATACTTGGCTTCGTAAAGGATTGCCATCATTTATCTATTGAAGGAGGGAGCTGAAATATGAGTGGAAAACTAGCGAGAGATTTGTAAATGGAAATGAATAATCGACACGTTCCATTTCATGTATCTATCACGACGTGGATATAACTTCTTTTTTATTATTTTTGTATTCCGCTGCGCAAAAATATTACTTTTCCATTACATAAAATGCTTCTCTTCTCTCCATCCATCGACGGAGGAGGAGGAACCGAAAAAATACAACAGCCGAAAAAAATTATGTCGCGTATTAGCACATAAACTATCAATTTTTTATGGGGCCGCTTTTGTTTAGGAGCCGAATCCTCCGAGCGAATTTATTGATTGCTTCTTCATCAAATTTACGAGATATTTTTTATTATAAATCACTTATCACAACAACAAACTATAAAATATACTATATATAGAATATTTTGCGATCTTCTTCGTGTAACCGCAACATCTTAATAGCAAATATTATACCTAAAGTTTAAAATAAAAATTGATTCATGGCGTCAACAAAAACCGTGATAAGCATAAACTCTATTTGATTTCTTGTTTTTTTAAGCGAAAAAACAAAGATATTTATTTGTAGACGACAGCAATTTCGTATAGAAAAACTTTAATTCAATGGACTGCAAATATTTTGAGCTTTTCTTCATAACCTTAACATCTTAATAATGAGTAGTATGTAAGTTTTAAATAAAAACTGATTCATGGCATCAACTAAAACCATAAATAAATTTTTAAATGATAGATAAGTTTAAATCCATTTGATTTCTGGTTTCTTAAAGAGCGTTTTTGTTCAATTTCAAAATAAAAATGATTCATGGCATCTACAATCACAAATATATTTTTAAATGATAAATTAAACTATTTGATTTCTTATTTTTAAGGAGAAAACAAAGATATTTATTTGTACTCGTAGAAGACAGCAATCACATAGAAAAACTTATCTAAGTTAATTCAAACGATTACAGTTTTATTCAACTTTTCTTCATAAACTTAACATCTTAATTATAAATATATCTTAAATTTTATAATAAAAATTGATTTATGGCATCTAAAATCACATATAAATAAATGATAAACCAAAAAAAGATTATAGTCTATTAGAAAAACTTTAATTCAATTAAGTACAACCCTAAATTGATTGTTAATTCTATTTATTTAATAGAAATTAATAATGCAGTGAATGTTATTAAAATTGCAAGACTTTAAAATCCCAAATACTATAAAACTTAACTCAAGTTAAATTTTCAATGTGTTTGCGTTAAGCTTTGATGGAAAAAAAGTTGTTTGAATGTTAGTTGTTGGGTTGCTAGTTTGAGTTTTTATTTATTAATGAAATTAGAAGCGAATATAGGGAAGGTCTAATCCACTTTATTAAGTTATTTTATTTTATTGCCCAAAGTTTTTACTAAGAATATCTCTATTCGTGTGTGTGTATATATATACATTTTTATATTTATTATTAAATTTTAAAGTTTCTGTTTGTATAAAGATGCCTTCTAGAGGTTACTATATGTTGTACATAATCAAGCTCTAAAACTTAATGCATATCTCGCTGGGGTGCAACCATATATTACTAAAACTACATTATTTAAACTTTGACAGTTTGAATTTCTTAAAATTTATATTGCATTTTGTAAAGTTTGTTAGTTTAGGAACGAAAATTATTAGATTTTTTTTATTCATCGCCGTCTTCGTCGTCGTTCTTGTATTTTATATTTCATATACACATCCAGGAAAGTTTGTTTCTATGTTATGACTTAAAACTCATTATCTTTTATTAGTCGTCGTCGTTCCTTAAAGAAAATAAAAAGAATATATCGTCTACTACAATACAACACCAAAAAAATCGTAATTAGAATGCATAGAATTTATTTTTGAATCTTAATAAGGTTATAAAATATTAATTTTTAATTTAAACTCAAACAAGCAGCGCGCGAGCTAGGAAAAAATTGAGATAGAAGTGAAAAATTAAACGGTGTAATTAATAAAACTTGAGAAACTTGCTTTTTAATATAAAAATTAATCATTTATGAAATATATATATAAAAAGCGCGTTTCACACACACAAACAATAATTTACTCTACTTGTTGCTATATGTAAAACTTAGCCCAGTGCAGACAATAAAATATGTCTATGTTAAAGTTTAATGACAACTTTTAGCCAAATTACGCCCCCGGTTAAAATTTCATACACGAGCACTGATTGGAGTTGACGCCGATGATTTTTTTATAAGTATAGTAGCATCATGACTTGTTGCTACTTAAACTTTTACCAAGTGCAAAAAAATTAAGAGATGAGATTTATAGCGCAGAGGAGTAATCGTAAATTATTTCGCTAAGCAACAACAGCAATCAATAATCATCATAAGGATGACGCTGAAAACTAACTCATCAGACTTGCAATTTTACTATTTTAGATCTTTCTTACTGTCCATGTTAAGAATATGAAATCTTTAAATAATTGTAATTGTAATAGAGAAGTCATTGTAAACTAAACGCGTGTTTAGAAAATTTTTATGACTAACAATAAGAGATAATAAATTGACAATGCTTCCAATTGACGATTTTTATAATAGTTTGATGTAGTTTAGTGTTAAATCAGTTTTGAGGCACCTTCGCAAAAAGCCCGTCAAAATTTTACAAAATAAAAACAAAAATAGAGAAGAGATTTAATAGACAATCAAGAAAAGCCTGGTTTCACACATTATAATTTAAGAAACAAAAACAAAAATTAACACCAAAGATGAAGAAGGATCAAAATTAGTCTAGTCCAGGCGTGTCAGAAAACCACCTCGAGGGCGGCCAGTTTAACATGTCTGGTCTAGTTTTACTAACAAATCAAATAAAGTAAATTAAAAACTAATATAGTGAAAGGGTAATTTTATATTCTACATACACGTGTAAAAGATATGCAATTATACATTTTTAGACAAACAAATCGTTTAATCTCTTTTTGAAAATCCTTCTTTTTTATGCAGTATAAGATAAAATAATGCTTTTAGTCATATAAAGTAGTGAAGCATTTATATATTTTGTGGAATGAATAATTCTGCTTCATAAAATTAATCTGAAGCTATGGTGATGATATTAGAATGGATTTTATCATTGGCGAACTATTCCCCGCATAATTTCGTTCTCTAAAAACTTTAATCGATATATCATAAAATAGTTTTTTTACTCAGCGCTCGCCAAACATAAAACCGTCGAGTAATTTTATTCAAAAGGATTACTGGCAGTTTTTCGGCTTCACAATTCTCCAATTACCTGTAAATGACTTCTAAAGCGCAAATTTCAGTGATAAATCATCACCTTTCGATAACTAATCATTAAAATTCAAAACCGATAAATTATATTTTTTATATCGTAAATTTGCTCAAAACTCGAAAAGTCGTCATGCATAAATTGTCTTATAATCGTCGAAATTGCACAAACCGATTTATCACTAATAGCAGCAATCATGGCATGCGAACTAAATCACTTTACGTAATAGATGGATCACCAAATTTCTTAACACCACCGTTGCGGTAATTATCTCTTGTGGTCACAGATTACTCTAACAATAATATATTGTGCTTGGTAAGGGGTTGCGTTGCAATGAACCCGGCCGCCGACGACGACGAAAATCTCCTACGACTCGGCGAATTCGTACGCCTTACACATCAAACAAATAATTCGCCGAGGCGCGCTCTCGAGAATCTGCTAAAAAGTTTTTAATTTGAATTTTTCATGAATGACTTTTTAGAACATGTGATGAACTGCTAAGACAATTCTCGTGGTGCTTAACAGATTTCAACTGAATTATTCCACTTCGCTCTATATATAGAGTGTAGTCGAGTTTCAGAACTTTTGAAACAATGATTTTGATTGCTGCTGCATTACTCGAGAGGCCCATAAAGTCATCCCTTCACTTACTTCATTTTTTTTGTTCGAGTTTTCTTCTCTCTATGTAGTATAGCTACCATACCACTCAGCTCAGAAAAAAACTTTTCGCTTTTTATTAATGAAAAAAATTATTGTATGCTCGCGTTCGGATTTATTATTAAGTTTTAAAGTTCCTGCTTACTTTCAGCGCGGTAGTACACGTTTTTTTTCTGTATTTTTCAAATAACGTTGCTGTGAAATAATTGCTTCAAAATAGCAATTCAATTCCACATCACCTCCCTGTCGATATTTTGAAATCAGTTGGTCGAGTATAAATTTTTAACAGATAAATTTCTAGTGTGTTTACGTTAATGCTGGTGGAATCAAATTTATTGTTACACAAATTGTAGCTGTTAAATATTTATGGGTAACAGAATAACTAAACTTTCGTAGAATCGTGTAGTAGTAGAAGTAGGAAGGGTTCTAAATAATACGGCCGTCTATAAATATATTATCGGCTTTATTAGATATAATTAAAGTTTGTTAAAAACTCATAAGCAAATGACGAATGTTTTTGAGTGTCTCAATTTTTAATGGAGAGCCATAAACGTTTTTATTTCATTTATTCTTTTTTTTGACTTTCTTAGACGGTTTTTAAGAAAACACGAAGTGAATTATATTTCTTTGTCACATTTAGTGCTTTTTATGGCTAAATTTTAATTGAATTGATAAAAAATAGTTAAATTTAAGCTTAAATGGTAATTGAAACTTTGTAGTTTTAATTTTTTTATGCTAAAACTATGACCAGGAATTCATTTTTCATAAAATTTTAATTTTTTGCCACGTTTAATTCCAGATATTGCTAAACTTTAATTGATTTCAACAACAATGTTAGTTGAGATATTTTTAACGATGACGATATATCGTTATATATCATTATAATGATTTAAGGTTTTACAAAAATAAAAACATCGATTAGGAGTGACTTTTTCATGAAATTTTATTTTTTACTACATTTAGTTCTATTTATTGTTAAATTTAAATTGATTTTAACAAAAATAATCAAATTTTAATGCTAAACGATAGTTGAGATATTGCTTTATAAAAAAAAATTAATGATTAGACTATAACTAATGTTTTCCAACAATAAAAAAGTGAATTAGTTGTTAATTTTTCATAAAATTATATTTCTTGTTAAGTTTAATTATATTTATTGTTAAATTTTAAGTTTATGAAAGTGGATTAGAAGTTAATTTTCCATAAAATATTATTTGCAATTTATTTTTATGAATTTATTGTCAATGAAATTTCTTCGAATTGCGTGAAATTATGTAAATGATCAAAACATAATGTTCGGATGATAAATTTCGAGTGTTTTGAGTCGTAATTAGTGATATTGTGTTAGAAATGTAATATATCAAACAAGCAACATGCTTACAACGCACCGAAATAAAAACCTCCCAAGTTTAATTCGTATTGTGCAATATAATAAGTAATAAATGTCAGTTGTAATGAGTTGTTAATCGAGGGGAGAGCAAGCACACTAAACGAGACAGAGAGAGAGCAAGCGCGCGCGGCGCACAAAATTTAGTTTTGTGTCTGTGAAAGATGGCCTTAATTGCTGATAGTGGCTGCTCTAACACGCTATTAAATGATATTATGTTTGAGTCACATAATAGAGAGGGCGAAAATTGCGCGCCGAAGAAAGAAATCGGAACACGTTTCATTCATCTTATAATGCGATAATGATTTTTAATTAAACCGAAAAGTGCGCGCGACAAGGAGAGAAAAAATGGGTTGGTGGAGATAGCTAGCGCGCGCGCGCGATCAAACTTTTTTTTAATTAAAATGGTGCGGCGTGGTTGAAAATAGATCAAACACCTGCAGCAATATCTTGATGGTATTGACATCTAATTCGAGATGTGAAGATTCTATCTGGTCTTGATGGATATGTCACCTATCCGTTTCAACTAGACTGGGTTCTGATTGAAGCAAAACTCAACCGTCAGTAAAATTGCATCGCGCACACGACGAGAGGACACATCGACAACATCCTACAAGTGAATATAATCCTTGTGGATTGATACGGTACGAGCCACGCGGATTTTGCAATTTTTGTGTTGCATCAAACATTTTACGTTTAGTTACACATTTAATTTATAAATCCAAATCGGTATATCCCACAGCACAGCAGCATATATACTTTATTGAATTTAATTGCATTGCTAAGATTGCTATGATAAGTGTTTTAATAGAAAAAAAATACCGGAAGAGACGTTGGATGGGAGGACGTACGTACGTCCGTATAGGAGGAGGAAAATTTATAACCGAGCGCCGTAGAAAAAACACACTGTGACATGTAAAACATTCCACTGACATCCCTTTAACCCTAAATGATGAATAGCGTCGCGCATATGTTTAAAAAACGCTGACACGTAATCTAAATAATAATATAGAAGTAGCATTCACTTTGAAAGCAGCAAAAAATCTTAAGAATAATAATAATACGGAATATATTGAGACATCAAATTATGCTCTTATTAGCTCATGATAAATTTATAAAAAAAGTCGTTTGTTTTGAAATTGGAACGTACAAACGTTCATAAAAGTTTTAATAAAGTACGTTGCCGATATTATATAGATAGAGACGTATGTATGTATTTCTTTATGCACACCAAACGTATAGATATTCTCATTTTAATGATTCCGAAATTCAATAAATACGTAAATAGAAGGAGCAGCTTATTATTTAGATCGTAACATGTTTTTCAGTGATAAATCGACATGTTTACTGCCTGTTAAAATACGAGTAGTAGTATTATTTAGATCATTCCTATTAAATATTTATAGCATTGATTGCAAGCAAACTGATATTAATTGTAAAAAATTGGTATATAGCAATAACTGTAATGCCATTTTAGCACAATTTATCAATAAATTTCAATTTCCAATTAGCTTGGGTTAATTTCCAACATTTATAGATTTTCACTTCTATTTTTTTCATTATTGTCGTTAAATTCATACATTTCAGAAAATATCCTTGGTATAAACTACTATTTGTAATATCTAATACCTTCAGGTAGTGATTTTTTACTTGAGAACTACACACATTTTAATGAAATTTATTTATACAGTGTTAGGTATATCAATATTGAGTACAAAACTAATAATTTCCCTAAATATTTTACTTTATTGTTTTCATGAAAGTTATCGAGGTTTCAAAGAGATGTTGTTAGTATATTAACAAAACGCATCTTTTGGATTTCGTTTTTGTAATTAAGATGCTATAAGTGGTTTTTATAGTAACCTAATAGAATTGCTACTAATTGACAATAGAAATATACCTGGTTTCAAAACTGTATACTTATCTATTTATGAAATATTAAATTATATTCCTAACAATCTTACATAGGTATCTTCTAATTTAATTTTTGGTAACAGTAGTTATTAATAATATATTTAATTTATTTGTACCCACAAATAATTAGGTAACTCTATTGCATTATTCAGATACTATTTTGGATTTGTTTCATATTTAACATGAAACCAACAGTTATACCTATCTAAATTATTCTTACGCAATCAAAATTGTTAGTAAGAGTATATGTGTATTATACGTAAATTGTTTCCAGTTTACTTTTTTGGTAAAATGACTCAACCCAAAACATTAAAAAGTGATTTGTTTCCATCGATTGCTTTATTACTGTTATTCAAGCATTTATTTCACGTAGCATCTACCTATTATCAATTAATTACTACGTTATTATCATTTGAAGAAAAAATTCGAACGAGAAAACATTGAATAATTAATTTGATAAAAGGTTTGCCTTTACAAACACCACGATTTTATGCGCATAATTTATTTCTTTTACTTTACAACGCAGCATAACATAGAGCAAGAAGAAGAAGAAGAAGAAAAAGAAATCTTAAATAACACCTACGTAATACATTATCCATCAAATTACCATATAAAATAAAGATAAAGACGTAAATTGAGGCTGGAAATGGACGTGAATGGTTAAAACAATAGCGCTCGCGCGTCGTTTCAAATGAATATTCATAAAGAACTTGTGTGTGTGTGCATTACAACTCAATAAAAGTAAAACTAATAGTGAATTATTATAACATCCTATAATAACATGGGAGATATAAAATACGCGCGCGGATCATAATTATATATATTTGTGCATGTAGATGTGATGCATTACATATTTTGCATAATCGTATGCAAAATATTAAATTATGTCAGTTTTTGTTGTTATTAAAATCTGGTGCGTTTGTTATTCAAATTGCATAAAATTTTAATTATCCGGTTTTGTATAAAACGCGCCGCGCGCGGATAGAAACGCGCACATTATGTAAAATGTATTATAAATGGGAAAAATTATTTTTCGGCTAGATATTTTAATGAAGTGCTCGTTATTGACAATAGTATAATGCGACGTAGAAAAAATATGTCTGCATATTTTATGTTATATGCCGTTCGCCTCTTTTCCGGCATTAAAAAAATTAATGTGCTTAATAGTAAATCTATTTTTTTTATTGTTGTTTGCAAGCATATACTCTAGAAGCAACTTTTTTGCAACTTAAATAAAATAAATATAGGCAACTTTGAGCATTTTAATTTAATCATTATCATTGATAATAGTATCTATAATACTATAAAAAAATATGTCGGCATTTTATATATTATGTTTTCATCTCTTTGCCGGCATTAAAAACTTAATGTGCTTAACAGCAAATCTAGTTTTTATTGTTGTTTTCAAGCATAGACTTTAAAAGCGCTTGCAACAACTTTTTACAAATTAATATACGCGCTATCAACATCTTTTTTTGAAAATTAATTTTATGCATTTTAAAATATAGATATTATTGTTAAATTAACACAAAAATAGGCAACTTTGATCATTTGTTTAATTTAATCATGATCAAATGGAGATATTGTATTTTATTTAATAATTGTGGATATCTATAGTTGCAAACTTTTCAATAACCAAATTTTGTGCAATGAAATAAATAATAAATAAATAAATTTCCAATTCATATATTTTTGGCATAAATTATAATAATTATTTTAGTTGCAAATAAAATATGCTAAATGCTGTTTTTTACCAATCCATACATATGTACATACATACCATGTTGTTAACAGCACAATTAACATATTTACTTTTAGAATTAAATTCGCTACGCTAATATTCATTATCGAAAATAACACCCGAAAAATATTATGATATAATAAACAAATTTTTAGTTAATATGTTAATTGCACTAATAAAATACATTTAATAATAGTCTATTTAATTACTGTAATTTATAATTACATATTTGATCAATATGTATATGCACATACCTATATATACACATTTTAATTAATGCAGTCTTTATAATGCGTGTTATTATCAAGGAAAGTTTTTAAATAAATTTAATTAACTAGATTTTATGTTCGAAACAAAAAGTTTTGTGTGTAGTTTTGTAAATGTACAATTGTGGTAATGTAAAAATGCATTGTTTTTTATACCATGTCCAACATTGTTGACAACAACGATGTTGTAAAACAAACTACAGTACTTCTTATTCAAATATATATGAAATTCACGTTATCCATTTAACAAAACATGGAATTGCAGAGTCTTAGCAAGCTTAATGTGTATTTATCGAAATGTTTTAGATCCTGTTTAAAAAATTATTATCCAATGAAGATATTACATTGATAATAGTATAAAACGACATAAAAAGCATGTTTTCATAGTTTATATTATGCTCTTGCCTCTTTTTCAGTATTAAAAATTATTATACTTAATAGTAAATCTATTTTTTATTCTTGTTTGAAAGCGTAGACTTTAAAAGCGCTATCATCAACTGTTTTTGCAAATTATGTCAAAAATATATAGATATTTGTTAAATTGTAATGCGATGAAAAAATGTCGGCATATTTTATATTGTACAATTGTGGTTTAATGAAAAAATTCAATGTTTTTTATATGTCCAACGTTGCTGACAACATGGATGTTGTAAAATAAACTACCTACTTCTTATTCAAATATAAGTATGAAATTCACGTTATCAATTTAACAAAACACTGAATTGCAGTCTTAGCAAAAGCTTAATGTGTACTTATCAAATAACTAACGTAACGAATGTTTTAGATCATGTTTAAAAAATCATTTACGCGGCATTAAAAGATCTTGTATTTCAATTGAATTTAGGCTTTAGATTCGGGGGGGATTATTAACGAGCGTAATTTATAATTAGAGATGCCGACATTATACTGTGTGTTGAATGATATTATTAATGCAGACTGTGTAGCAACTAATGTTATTAATATGCTTTCCAATAGTAATCAACTTGCCTTAATCATCCTGTCATGGTAATTACTAATTTTCTGGTAATACACACACACACACACTCATATGCATACGCATAACCGCATTGCTATTTTACATTTTGGCCGATTTGGCAAAGTTATGTAAACAGCATGGATGGTTTCTTTATTGAAGAATTGTCTATCTATCTATACCGATGTGTTCCATACTGCATAGCCCGTGGCGAACGACCAGCCACCACAACAACATTTTTGCTTAATAACAGCCTAAAAAGTCCCTTTAATGGGAAAATGACAATGATTACAATAATCATCAGTAAGCTGGCGTCATTAAAACTAAATCATGCGTTATTTTAGTATAAATCACACAATGGAGAAAAAAGCAAAGAATAGAGGGAGAGAATGTCGATGTGTTGTGCGTGTTTGCCGAAAAATGGATATCGACACACCTCCTCCTCCT
>JARJDW010005074.1:0-15194 GCA_030264715.1 Adinopsis sp. GC000173
TAAAAGCTGTAGATTTTTTTACCCACAAATTGATTAGTTCCGCAATCACATTTTAAATTTGCTGCCGATTTGTGTTCGTTCGATTCATTCAAGATTGGATTTTCTACTAAATAGATATATACTGTAATTATTTAATATTGTAACCCTACACCACACCAACCATCAATTATGTCCTTTTTTCTTTCTCATCTCCCGGTCCACTCGGCCGTATTTTAGTCGAAAAGTTATGGTTATGAAATTTATACACACACACACACGTTGTGACGCGTATTTTTTCCATCGTCTATTTATAAAACGAAAAACCGGTGGCAATCAAGCGCGCATTTTATTCGTTTTTTTTTCTCCTTCATCGTCGTCGTCTCCTATAGTGTGTGTGTAGTATAAAATTTATACACAGGTGAAGGGAGTTTTTTGAAAAAGAAAAAAAAAATAACAACAACGTAACATAACATGGCAATGCCAGGCGAAGAAGGCAGGTTTATAAAAATGGAAGGGTGCATGGTTTCGTTTCGATTAGAGCAGAGCGCGCGATGATGATGCACCTGCAACGACGAAGAAATAATTACGAATTAAGGGAGAGTTTTTCGGACGAATTAAGAGCGTTTATCGAGGAAAGCTGGACGACTAAACAAAATACAATACAAGGGTGGTCTGAAAAGTTTCTGCTGAGAGCATTATCAATAAATTTCATTCTTTTTACAACCTTTTTCATAATTTTTGCTATTTTTTGATATTTTTCACCTTTTTTCAGTTTTTTCAGGTAAATTAAGAGCGTTTAACGAGGAAAGCTGGACGACAACGATTAAAATAGTACAAGGCTGGTCTGAAAAGTTTCTCCTGAGAGCATTTTCAATAAACTTTATTCTTTTTACAACATTTTTCATAATTTTCGCTATTTTTTTGCTGCTTTTCGCTGTTTTTTACGCTTTTTCAAGTAAATTAAAAGCGTTTAGCGAAGAAAGCTGAACGACGACGATTAAAATAATACAAGGGTGGTCTGAAAAGTTTCTGCCAAAGAGCATTTTTAACAAAATTAATTATTTTTTCATGATTTTTGCTGTTCTTTATAATTATTTTTTGGTTTTTTACACGTTTTGCTATTTTATTTTGTTAATTGTCTCGTTTTGTGCGAAAAGTGGCATGAAAACAGCGGAAAAACATGAAAAATGTATAAAAATCAACAAAAAAACCTAAAAACTAGCGAAAAGCATGAAACAATTGTAAAAAATAGCGAAAAGTGTTAGAAACTTTTCAGTCCACCTTCGTATAGTGTTGTTGTTTCGCCGATGACCTCGTTATTTCATATTTATTATTCATCAGGTTTGCAAGCCCCGAAAAAACGGTGTGTGTGTGTGTGATGGAAGAGAAACTTGCAACATTGCGCATACATTTGACCCAAATTTTGGCAATAGTTAGACACACACATACATATAAACATAAATGAAGCATGCAAACTGCTTCAATTTGAAAATTTTTTACAGAATTTTTGAAACCGACTTTGACCTTTTCGTTCGCTGTATGTCAGAGGCGCGATGCGATCTATTTTCGTACGCCAAGTTTATAAATTTCACATTGCACTTGAAGTGAATGCACACAGACGCGCTCTACGCCACTATTTATACATTTTAAGCAAACCGCTTTTAGAAAATGCATCATTTCGAATGCATCCGAAAAGGTCATCGTCGTTTATCGGTGTGTATGTGTGCATGTGTATTTGGACCAAGGTGAAACCTTTTTTTGTTTCACTCCATCTTCACTATTTTTTATAAGTAATATGTAAATCGTTTTAGGTGGATATAACGGCATATCTAATTTTTATGTGCGCATATAGAGAAGAGTTGATGCTGCAGCGTTTTCTTCCTCCTCGTCGTCGCCGTCTTCGTCTCGTTGGCGCGCTTAGCCAATGGCCAGTTTTTAGGACAACCACTGGGCCTGCTTCTGTTGCCGCTGCTCCATCCATGCACAAGAAGAAGGAAGAAGACGAAAATAACGAGAAGAAGAAAAAAAAAGCGTTGCTGCTGCTGCTGATGCTGCCGCGGCTGCTGCGTGCTGTTGATAGATAAGTAGCTTCTACACGTTACAGAAAACTCTCGAGAGTAATAATCATGGTCAAAACTTTCCTTTCAATGCCTCGTTTCTTCCATTTCAAGCCTTATGCAACACAACGTCAATCAATCAATCAATCATCATTAAAGCGCATTTCACCCAAAAACACACATTTTTCCTCCATCGCTCGGTCGGTAAACTTTTGACATTAAATTCGCAGATTTCGTTTAATTTCCCTACTAATGCATCATGTAGCGTAAGCACCTAAATGTTAACAACGTTCGTTTTTTCCATTTTGATGGCCGAAACACGTTTGTATATGTAATGTAATGTTCTAGAAACCTGCAATGGAGATATTTTAAGTGGAATAGTTTGATAGCCCCAAAACATCGGATTAGCATTTACTGTAAAAGTTCAAAACAATTAGCCATTGTGTACGAAATAAATCATTCACAATAAAATTTCACGTTTCGATGAATAAAAAGCAAAACTTTTACGCACGAGATATGACTGGGTAGGTATATAGGTACATTTTTGCGCATATTGCTCGTTATTGGATTGATGGCTAAATATTACTGACAGTGTTGGCAAGCAACAACAGGTCTGTAAAATAGACTTCTTAATACATCTGTGCAAAACATGATTTTTCAACAACACAAAATGAATTTTAATATTTTTATGAAAGAAAACAATTTTTAGGCAGTTAATAATAACTAAAAAGTGAGATGCAGTGAAATTAAGTCTGTAAAGTGGAGTTTTTAAAGTTTCTGTGCAAAAATTTTCTTGATTTCTCGAAAAACTTGTTTTAAAACTCGAAATGAATTCTATCAAGTAGTTTGTTTAATATTTTTGTACAAAAAACAAGTAAGGAGCGATAATAATCAAAAGAAAACTTATTATATGCATTGAAATAAGCTCCATAAAATAGTCATTTAAAGTTTTGTATTCAAAAACTAACTAATTTTGCAGTGCTGTACAAAGCCACTTTACGCACTCGATTATAAAATGTGCATTTTACGCATCCGATTTTGGCGCTCCATTTCCCATGTGGCGTCTCGTCGTCGTCTCGTAGATGAATTATTCATGTAAATAAACATAGTGAAATAAAACAAACAATAAAACCGCAGACAATACAACTAATAAATTATTAAAACATTGCAATATTATGATGGAAACATGAAAATCGTCGATTAAAAATATTTTTCCCTCCCGCGCGCGCTCGCGCGCTTAATGAGAAAATCGAAGTTCCTACCCACATAGAAAATGACTATCAACATTCAATATTGCAAAAGACAAAAATACTCTATATCATAACAATAACGCTAATGTATAAAATAACAACAAAAACAAACATAAACAACAACAACATAACGTCTACAATGTCATTTAAATAAATTATTAATGCAAGACGTCTATGAACGTGAGTGCGTAGAAAAAAAGTTCGCATTGTATTCAAAATACGTTACATGATGTGGTGGCAACGAACTTGGTACGCGAGTATGTAAATCAGCTGGCGAATAATAAATATTCCCAAACGGGACGCCAAAAAAAAACGACTATTGTGAAATTGTCTGTTACTTCTAACTCGTCTTTCAAGTATATGCTACCTACGAATGTACATACAACATACACGTTTCGTTCGTTCGCATGTTTCGGTATCGTATATACAGTTGCTGCTACCAGCCTTATGTATTTTTTTTTCGTCCATCAATTTAGCAACGATTGCGTAATGGACGAGTTGTATATATACGCACGCGGTGAAATTGTAGCTGGATGGATAATAACTTATATACAGCAAGGCTTGCTTGCTTGCTTGCACCTGCAAGAGTCGAATAAGAAGGAGGCGTAATTATGAACGAACGAAAATTCAGATTTTTCGAATGAGCCAGCAGGTGCATATGAGCGTTTTGTTTTTTTTTCACCATATGCATATGTGTGTGTGCATCACAAATTGATTTTTTTCCCTTTATTCGAATCGACGCACATGTAATATAAGCGTGTTGTGCATAGGTAACTGCTGATGGCTGATTATCTATGCGCGAACGATTGATTTAAAATGAGATTTTGGAAATTTAACTACTAAATGTTAAATTGTAACTTCCAACATTTAAAAATGCAAAAGAAACCTAGTAACAAGGTGATAAACTTCAAACTTTTTCCAATTTTTTGTAGATAGTTTTTGAAAATATATTAAATTGTTTTAAAAAAATGTTTATTTAGTTGCAAAGTCTTGGAAAACTTAAATTATAGCCTAAAGACATGGACAATGTTTTCTCAATAAATACTTTGCTGCATTTTCGTAATCTCTCTCTTTTATCTTATCATTTGTTGAGAGATAAATTGGAAATAAATTTTTGGCAAGTTGCATTTAGAACTTAAAAGATATTCTTAATATAAATTTTCAATAAGAACCTGGGAAAAGCTTGGAAACTCTTTCACACTTTTTCTATTTTTTTGTAGATGTATTTTGAAAACAACTGAATTATTTCCAAAGTTGCAAAAGTCTTGGAAAGGTTAAATTATAGAATAAAGACACAATCAATGTTTTCCCAATAGATATTCTTCTCTATCTTAATAATCTCCTTCTTTTATCTTATCAATTGACAAGAGATAAATTAGAAATAAATTTTTGGCAAGTTGCATCTGGAACCAGCTTGAAGAATATTCTTATAATATACCTACTTTCAAAATAAATTAAATTATTATATTAAAAACATTATTGGTATTAAAATTCATTACATGGAAGTCTAGAAAAATCTAGAATTGAAAAGACATAGGCAGTGTTTCCCAAATAGTTGTTTTGCTGCATCTTAATAATCTCCTCCCTTTATCTTATCGTTTGACAACAGGATCAATGGCAAATAAATTTTTGGCAAGTCGCATCTGGAATCAGCTTAAACGATAATGCAATTCTTGCAAAAACTTTGAAAATATAGTAAAAAGACATCAAAACATTTTATCGCTACAGTATCTCTCAATCTATAGATTAGGAATGAAAAAATTGTAAATGAATTTTTGGCTAATTTCCTTTAGAAACTGCATAAATATTTAATGATAACTTATTAAGGAGCAAATTTAATTCTAACACTCAGAAGTCGTTTGTTAAAAAAAATGATCTCTTCTACAGATTTTCTCAATAAAATTGCAAATGGATTTTTAGCCAACCTCACCTAGGAACAGTTTATACTAACTGATATCTTATTAAGAAGCAAATTTAATTCCAGCGCTCAGAAGTCGTTTGTTAAGAAAGTTTTCAAAATAAATTAAATTAATTTTAACAGATTGTTAATGATAAAAACCATTAGACGCGCAACAACCTTGGAAACTTTATCATGCATTTTAGTTTTAATGAATAATTTAATTAATAAAATGTATATAGTGGGCTTCATTTTATAATTAGGCATCAGGTAGTACCTACATACATTTAGTATATTATAGAGTTTTAATTCTGCGAGTATCAAAAAGGTAATTTTCCATGAGATTAATGAATCTGGATATTGAGGCAACAAAAATAAAACGACAGGATGTTTTCTAACTGTAGAATTAGATTTGTGTTGTATGTTGCTGGAATAATTATGTTTTGTTTTTTTTTTTCATCGTTGGTTTGGTTGGTTGGTTGAAAGCAATTGTAGTGATGATGATTTTTTTAAGTCCTGGCTCAACTTGAGGTGAGTTAAGTTACAAATTCAAGGTTAGATGTAATGCTGTTGGCTAAGCGCGCGCGCGCACACACACACACCACACGAGAACAACAAGCAGAACGAGAGGAACACGAAAAATTGTTTCGTCGTTGTTGCTTTATTTTAAGTGAATTGTAATGATTAGAAATGAGATGATGAAGAAGATGGAAGAGCAGCAGCGGAGGGCAAAAAACTCATCTCGCAAGTTACTGTCAGCAGCGCGCTGCTGCTGCATGGAGCAGCCCGAAAATGCTCCACCCAAAAACGAAATTTCGTTTTACTTTATTTTTTCCTATCTATCTATGTGTGTATATGCATGCATGTGTGAGCCAAAGTAGGAGATGTAAGAAAGTTTTATAAAACAGGTCTGTAGAATGCAACAACACAACAACAACACACATACACACACACGCATATGTACGCTTGCTTAGTTTCCCTTAACATTTTTTTCTCTTCTTCGTTTTGCTTGCGCGTATGTGTGTGTATGTGTACATTCTCGTTAAAAATGCGCTAAAGTTGCGTCCCGAGCAGCGAAGAAGAAGAGAACTACTACTCACGACGCGCTTTTAATCATCATGATTGTCCAATAACTTTATAGCCGACATAAATATTAACTCTATCCAAAAATTTTATTGCCAATGCCTGAAAATAAAACTGAAAAGTTACGACCCGGGTTGTTTTTTAATTAAAATATTATAAGTCCAGTGGCGTACTGGAGATGCATCACTTTATTTATAATATTTGCAAGTAAATTAATTCAAATCGAAAATTAAGATAAGTTACATTCCTTTTTACGATTCAGTGTCAGTTTGCTGCCAAATTTAAACCAATTTATTACGAATGGCATGATAATTAATTACAAAAATTGCATTAATTATGTATTAAGACTTCAGTTCCGATCGGCTGCTAGTTGGAATTTATTCGAATGGAATTCCATGCTGACAGAATGTTCAAATTAATCATAAAAATCACAGATATATACATAGTAAAGAGTGTGTGTGTTTGTGTTATATTTCACAAATTAGCAAATTCTCATCATGCCAAACTAATATTAACTATAAAATTGTAATAATTATCTTGAAGTTTCAATTTCGCTTGGAATTTATCACACGCCAAATATAAATCACTTCATTGTGCGATATTTCACAACATATCGAATTCTGTAGTGATGCTTGACAAATATTGTCTTAGTGTCTCGTTGGGAAGTAACGCCCCTGTGCGAAAAATTTGTCTGCTTTTATTCTCAACCTGTCAATTCATATGCCACTGGAATATATGTGCTAATAAATAGCGTCTTGTTCTGGAAGTGTAAATATTATTTCAGTTTTGTTGCTCTGTACGAATATTCGTTCTCAATCTAAAATTTGTCGATTTCTATTATCAGCAGTAAAAAATGATAATTAATGATAAAATCCCAATTCTGATTGGCTGCGAATTTGGAATTTACTCCATAAATGCAAGAAAGTCGTAGTGTTGCATATTTCACAAAATATCAAATTCCTGATGCTTCATATAGAATATATTATTTCAGTTTTGTTGCTCTGTGCAAATATTCGTTTTCAATCCAAAATTTGTCAATTTCTATTATCAGCAATAAAAAAATGATAATTAATGTTAAAATTTTAGTTCTGATTGGCTGCGAATTTGGAATTTACTTCATAAATGCAAGAAAGTCGTAGTGTTGTATATTTCACAAAATATCAAATTCCTGATGCTTCATATAGAATATCTTATTTCAGTTTTGTTGTCTGATGGTAACGCCTCTGTGCGAATATTTTCATTTAATGCAAAATGTTGTACCTATATTTTATTGCCGGGACGCTTTGATGTACTACCAAAATTATTTGCCAATAATTACCGTCTTATTGATAATAATTACTTACAAATTAGCAATTTGAAATTTATATCTACTCGTGGTGTGGTGTGATATTTCAAAAAAATAGGTAGATATCAAATTCTTTATATACTTGACAAATATTTTTTTAGTTTCATTGCCGGATTTTTATTTGTTTTTTAATGCGAAATTTTTTCTGTTTTTTATTGTCGGCCGGCCCGGCCTTTGATGTGCCACCTTTCAAAAATATTTGCAGCGTCGTAGTACGATTGTTTTACAACGCTACCTGTGACAACGCTAAAAGCGTCCGACGCAATAAAATGCGAACCCTTTTGCTCATCAACATCGTCATCACCAGTAAAGCACATCACCATCAGCATCATTGACACCACCGCCTATATGTAATGCAGCCCGGCCAACATGATGCATCGTTGGTAAAATATAGAGGGGGTGTTAACAGACGCTTCTTTATCACATCATGTATATAAGGGTCGATTACATTTTTCGAACCCTCGTCAGTCAATATGTAGAAAAAGCAATTTTGTGCTGGCCCACATGCTTTTTTACGCACAGCGCGGCTAATATAAATATGGCATCGACGGGAGTTGTATGCGCACGTTGCTGCTGCCTTGCCTCGTTGCGACAGTTGCATATGCAATTAAAGCGAATCAAAAAAGACAATAAAATTATATATCTACCTCTATTTGGGGGCGCAGATGAGCGACGAATGAAGAAGTATAGTAAAAAAATCGCTGTTGACCTACATTTGGCGCATCAAACTTTAATAGATTTATTTGTTCAGACAATGAAAGGGTTGCATAAAATGTCTTAGGAAGCAGGTGTTCTGCGAAGACCTAGTTTTCGTTTGTTATTTTTTACAACCGCCTTTTATAATAACCCTTCTTCTCGTCGTGTGTTTTTTTTTCACTACTAGACGATGATCAATTTAAAAGCGCGCTTTTTCCATACCCACAATATATAATATGCGATTTATGCAAGTCATTATAAAAGTTCTGATTCAAATCAGGTAATTGCGTCTATTAATAAAAATATTTTATATTTCAATTTACTTTTTAACGACAACAATGCAGCTTGGGTATTTTGTGAAAATTCTGATTCAAATTAGATAAGATAATAGTTTTAATCGTGCGTTGCTGAATTAATATTTAAAAACAAAAAAAAGGTGCGCCGCAGAAAAACGCTTAATTTATATCAATTTGGTTGTATACGATAAATTCCAATGCATTATCCGAACAACTGTTTTGCATTTTTCCGCTCGAGCAAGAATTTTAAACATTATTATTAACTCATCAAGCAATGATACTTGTATTTTTAAACATAAGTAGGTATAATATGCATCTATAACTTCTTATTGTAGATATAGTTAGAAAATATACGTATTGATGCATTGTATTGCAGTAAATAATAGTGCTTTTATATTGAATCTTCGCCTATATAGCAGATTAATTAAAAAATTAGTCAACTAACCGAAATCGTTTTCTTTTTTTTTTTTCGTTGAGTTATTGTAATCAGATTATGCGTACGTTGATGAATATTTTGTTATAAATTATGTGCGGCCATATAAGGAAGTTTATATGCATTTTTATATTCTTACTAAAGCTGTCTTAATCCTTCCACATAGAAATGAATACCTACTTTACTACAGTATGCTCATACGTTGTAAACTTACCTGCAATGTTTTAGATTATCGAATTTGATTAACATTGCGTTGCCTCATAATTTTTAGCGTTCTTTTATCGTAGATGCAACTTAAACCACAGACAATATATTATATTGTCTGTGCTTAAACTTTCATGAAAATATAAATATTTATAGGTAGAACTTTTCAGGCTGATTAAAATAAAATTGGTTAATGCAAACGGTTTTTGGCGGTTATAGAAAAAATACTCTATAAACTTACTTACAAACATTATTTTAATTTTAAAAAATGATTAGCGCGTTGTTTTACAGTTATATTTTGCGTTTTTGGTGGTACAGATGAAAATTTCCAGCATTATATTCGTTGGAATATATCAGCTTATAAAATTGGTTAATGCGAATCGTTTTAGTCACATTTGCTTTGACAAACTTATTTACAAACAATTTTCTTGTTAAAAAAATTGATTAGCGCGTTCTCTAACAGTAATTTTAAGCGTTTTTGGTGGCGCAGATAAAAAATTTCCTGCGCATTGTATTCGTTGTTATATATCATCATCATCATGCATTGAGAGTCAGCTTCTAGAATACTAACAATATAAATATTTATAGATAGTACTTTCAGATGGAAGTGAAATTGGTTAATGCGAATGGTTTTAGTCAATTGCTGTGGTAAACTCACTTACAAACAATGTTTTTTATTAAAAAATTTGAATAGCGCGTTGTTTTATATAGTAGTTTTTAGCGTTTCTGGTGGCGCAGATCAAAAATTTCCAGCGCATTGTATTCGTTGTTATATATCATCATCAGCATGCATTGTGAGTCAGCTTCTAGAACACTCCCAAAAACCCGACTAAGGATAATGTAGGTGTACATACATACTAACCACATTTGCATTTTAGGAGAGCTCTTTTTTTCGGAGAACGCTCGCGCGCTTGGCACGATGATGAAGAGTGTTGGATGGAGATAGCAAGTGATAGACGTGTATGCAAATGAAAACGACGAAGGACTTAAAGTCCCTAAGGGTTAATGACCCAACCTAATCTTAGACGTATTGAACTGTAAAAGGTCTGGTTTACTTAACTCACTTAATACCATGCTCAACTTGAAAAAATAAATAGTAGAGAGAAAATGCAGAAGAACAGAACAGATTCTCTTTTGAGCAAGCAGCAGAAAAATTCTAATGTGGTCTAGCCGAAAAATTTAACAATACCGTCCATTGTTCGAATACACAATTTGTAAATACTGTAGTATTATTAAAATTGATTGTGTTTATTGAAGGAAGTTGCACAATTTTTTTATTAAATACACATTTGCATAAATATACGGGGTGCGGTAAATATACATGTATGAGGGTGAATGTTTTTCACATACGCCCTCACCATCATCATCAACATCACTTAGTACATTTATTAATTATGAATTTTTTTTATTTTGTACTAATGATTTGGCAACGCGTAAATATAAACGCGACGTGTCGCAGCACCACCTCATTAATGCACTTTGCTCGTAATTAACAAATACACACAACAAAACGACATTTTAATGATGATTAAATAATTTTTTGGCAAGTGAATGTAGTCCGGATTCAATGCCAACAACAATTCACTAATCAATTTTTCATATGTGGAAAAAACGCACAAAATTAACGATTTTGACGACGCACGCGAATAAAATTTACACACAATGACGATGATGATGCGATGTGGATGTTGGACTGAGGTTGGTCTTCTCGCTGAGTGAGACGATGTTGGCAATTCGCGAGTCGATCCGCGAATGACGCAACGCAGTCGCTCGCACAAACGCGAATCCGCATTGCCATTGCCTCCCTCGCGACTTCGCACTTGTTCGGGTTTTTGCACACGTCGTGCGTTGTTCGTGTGTGTGTTGTGCAGTTTAGCAGCCCTAAGACAAGTTTTGCAATGTTGCGCTGGTCAGGGGACGAAAACTACACACACATACACAACACCATACTGTCAATGTCCTTAGTGTAGGTCGGAAACGTATAGCGGCATATATATACGTTGTTTTTTGTGCTGTTTTTGTGCGTACGCGAATTCTTTGCAAGGACGGACGGAGGAACGGAACGGAGCTAGTCTCTCGTGCAGGTGCGAATTTCAAAAATACAAAAGCGCGCTCGAGTCAACGTGAAAGAAGAGCGCTTTCGCGCGCGCTCTTCCTAATTTTATTTTATTCTTCTTCATTCACGTAATAACAATTTTTCTAAATTGCAATTGCGTTGTTTTATAACCACTGAAACTGAACCCAAAGTTAAACCAAAGCAACAACAACACCAAAGAAGAAAAAGACAAGAAAGCAGAATTTAATGTAATGTTGTGCCATTGAACTTATTATTCGTAAGTATATTATTAGTAATATTAAATATTAATTCATGCAAATTTAAGTGTTGTGCGCGACAATTGTCGACGACTCAATTGAAATAAAAATTCGTTGCGCTTCTTTTGTTATTTACAGAATAATAATAACATTATATTATTATTGAATTTATGCAATCGTGTCTGCTTTTGGTATCAATGACTGATAACACGCCAAACACATACGATGCGAGATATTTTTCTCTCGCTGGCATTATTTGCACAACAAGGCGCACACACACGCACTTTAAATAAATAGCGTTATAGTTGAAACTGAAAGTGTTGCTATGTACCTACTTCAATACAATATAAATGCAAATTTCTTAAATTAATTACTTTATCAAAAATCGAATAATATATGCCAATATATATTTATAAATATATAATTATTTATTAATAAATCAGAAAGAATAAGCAACGCAACGTTAATGTTTTATCATCGCGCTCGTATTGAAACAACTTTTGACTTTTGAACTTTGATTAGACGTTGATAAAAAGAATGCAATGCAACAGATGAAACTAAAAAGCGTCGATGAACGACGACATCATATGTATATGTATATGCATATTGCACTGCTCTCTTCGTATATGCAACTAACATATACGCAAAAAATCGCACCGGAACTATACGCATCCGTTCCATAATGAGTTCATTCATGAAATGCCAACTGATAGTTGCTGTCGCTCGCTCTTGTTGTTGTTATTGTTGTAATGTTGCAGATGAATGTATTTTTCGCAGACTGGATTTGTCCGATTCTCAATATAATAAACACTAGGTTTGTCTAATATGCATATCTAATTATTTGTACGCTGCAATTTTGCTAATTTCACCATGAAATGTTAAATAATGTATTTTTCGCAGATTGGACGCCCCTAATTCTCAATAATAAAAATTATTTCTGCGCAACAGTTTTGCTAATTTTATGTAGTTCATTGATGAAATGCTAACTGATAGTTGTCGCTCTTGTTGTTATAGATGAAGATAATTATTTTCGCAGATTAAACGTGCTGGATTCCCATTAAACCCAAGACTTGCTAACTAATTTTGCTAATTTTATGTAATTCATTCATAAAATGCCAACTTGCTCTTGTTGTTCTTACAGATGAATGCATTTTTCACAAATTAGACTCGCCCGATTCTGAATCAAACACAACATTTGTCTAATACTGATAATATTACTTCTACGCAACAATTTTGCTAATTTTATCATAAAATGCCAACTGATAGTTGTCGCTCATCCGATTTTCAATCAAGCACAAGGTTTGTCTACTAAAACATATTATTTATGCGCAATTTTGCTAATTTCATGTTATTTTTCTGTTTTAGGTGTTTAATTTTTGATAAGTGTAGCCATAATGCGTCACCCTGATCAACAACATAGCAAGCAAGAAAAAAATTTACGCAGATATATTACGCCACATAAACAATTGATAAATATTAAATCGCGCACAAACAACCAGTAGATTGCGATTGTTTTGTTGTGTATAAAAATTCGCGAGCGTTATAAAATATGACGCCAAACTGCGACGTAGTTTTTATATATTTTTTTTGTGAATTTTCTCATCATTATCATTCGGGGTACTAATTATGTTAATTAATAAAGAGGCAGACAGCGCGTTTGAAATTGAAATTTATTATTATCGTAAAGTTTTTAATATCGTTTTTAGCAATTTTCTAAAAATAAAAACAGTTACTTAAAGGAAGTAAATTTATTACTGTTTATTAAAAATACTGTATGAATTTTTGATAAGCATGTAAAAGGTTTAAACGATATTTAGTATGCTTAAAAAATTGTTGCGGAATTAGAACTAGAGAACTACATTTTGGAATTTTTTCCCATAATTATTCGGACGTTAATTATACTAATTAATAGAGTCAAAGTGTTTGAAACTGAAACTTATTATTATCTATCTAGTTTTTAATTTAAGTTTTAGCAATTTACTCAAAACATTGGTGTATTGTTACTTAAAATGCAAAAATTTTTGGAAATTTAGTCACAATTCAGATTGAAACCAAATTGTTACGTAAAATGCATAAATGATTAAAAATTTGCAAACTTTTCACAAAATTATTAATTATTATTATATATACCTAGTTATAAATATTCAAGGGATTGAAATTGAAACTTGTTTTTATGAAATTGATAATAAATCAATATAAAATAGGTGGCGGTAAAAATTAAGTGCGCTGATTGCTTTTGAAAAACACTGCACATAGATATGATTTTGAGCGACATTAGAATAATTTCAACTCTATTCAATTATGGTACGCGTATGTATACCTATATATATATTTTTAAATATAAGCTCATTAAAAGTCAATTAGATAATTTCGAATAGCGTTTGGAATATTCGTACCACACGATTATTAACAATAACAAACAATAATTTTTCGTTTTTGTTATTATTAAATGTATTCACTGACAAGTTTTCATTTAAAATTACAAATAAATAAAAAAGCGAGAGATTGTAATTAATAAATATTAGAGAAGGTATAGTAGATGATAGTAAATATTGTAGTAAATAATGTTCGTTTCTATACCACCAGTCAGAGAGATCGATAAATTTGCATCGGGAACGGGACGACAGTGCGGTGGTGGTGTCTAGAACACGAATAATAATAATAAACTAGAAAATATTATTAATAATGAATAATTGAATCATTACTTAAAATGCGTAGTAAGTAAATAAAATCAACATATATTTTCCATCTATAAATAAAATTGATTTGTAATGCAAAAATGCATTAATATGAATAAATGATCAATGGATAAACAAACAATAACAACACAATTTTTTCGTAAGTACTTGCTCGTTCTTATATTATTCTGTGAACGCGCGCGCGCGCGCCCGTAAATAATTACTTGTAATTTTTAGTGCTAAGAAAGGCAATTACACGTGGACCTATTTATGCCATATTTCGTTTTCGTTTCAAGTACAATGACACGCAATGTGTGCGTCATATTTTTTCGCTCAAAAAAAATGAAACGAAACGAAATGTAATCAATATGGAATAAGCGGCATATTGATAGGAAAGTGTAATGACGAAAAAAATATGTGATGTCCGCCACGTGCTTTACCCAAATTCCTTCAAATGCGAGATAAATCGCTTTCGGATTTATTATCGTATATTGTATGTGTATGGAAAAATATGAATCATCCACTACAACTCGTGGTGGTGATTCTTTTATGGCGAGGAAAACAAAACCGTTTTTTTAATATTTTTTCTCTCGTGTAAAGTAAAGAGGTTCAATGGACTTCTTCCGATATA
The DNA here is from genome assembly GCA_030264715.1 of Adinopsis sp. GC000173. Taxonomy (NCBI): domain Eukaryota; kingdom Metazoa; phylum Arthropoda; class Insecta; order Coleoptera; family Staphylinidae; genus Adinopsis; species Adinopsis sp. GC000173. The sequence continues at coordinate 14,863 of JARJDW010005074.1, forward strand.
TATTTTGATATAGTTTTTATCACATTTGACATTCCATTAGGGAAGGAAAAACGGTACACCGCGTGTGTTTAAATCTTACTACTACGATGGTCACTTTTTATCATTCACCCGTGTGATTTCAAATAGGCTGGAAGTAAAGCCAATTGTGCACTTATGCTCTTTTATCAACCGCATACAGCAATATACACACAATTTAATGTCGCGTTTTATTATTTTGTTGCCTTTTTGCTTTCTATTTTCGATAACGAAAATTTATATATTAAAAATGATTTCATTTTATCCAGAGATTTATCGCGCTAATTTCCACACACAGTACATCATCGAACGTATTC
>JARJDW010005076.1:0-28916 GCA_030264715.1 Adinopsis sp. GC000173
GTATGTTACCACACATAATACAGTGCTATACATTTTTCTAAAATAACATTTATATGCAAATAAAATATGCGAGAAGACATCGCAGTTTACGAGCTGGATTTCAATGGTGCGAACTGGTCGTTAAGCGAGACATATAAAATAGTAAAAAATTAAAAAAATCATAAAGATCTCAAAAAGATGTAATGTAAAATTGCCACTATTTTGCTTAATATTTACAATATTTTCGATAAACACCAACAAAAAGTCTTATATTGTTCTGAATCCGTCGTTAAAAGGGGCGTAAATGTATAAAAAAATATGTAAAACTCAATGGAATGTAAAAATGTGACTATTTTTTTCCTAATTTTTAATGTTATTTTATAAACATTTCAACAAAAAGTCTTAAATTTAACAATTTTCTATAAAAAATAAATCAGCCAGTTATAAAAACAACAAATATTAAAAAATATAACGTTTTGGAGTACTTTTATATAAAACTTACAAATAAAATTAATATAAAAGAGAATATCCAGTAAAATCTTGCAAAAATATAAATTAAAAAAAAAACAAAAATAAAATTAAAAGTTAAGATTGATAACTTTCTTCTTCCTTTTCACATTTTTTAAAAATATTTTGACAATCTTATTAATTTTTTTTTAAACTTTTGAAACTATTTATACACAAACTGATTCAATTACCTCTCTTTTGCTCGTAAAGTGACGATTATACCTTATTTGTTTAAAAAAAAATGTGCTTGCACACAGTGTTTTCTGAATTATTAGATCATATAAAAATAGTTACTTGATGAAATTACCATCGTCAATACGATTACGTGTTGATTCTTTATAATATTCTATTAAATTCAAAGTGCGGTAATGAGGTTTAATGGCTTGTAACAGATGTAATAAATTGACTAATTATTTCTAATGGAGTAATGTTAAAATAATTATTTTTAATTCGATTTATTGCATCCATTTAGAGTAAAACTATTTATTTATTATTATGTAATAATGCAATGTCTTGTAATATGTGAGTAAGTTCTATAAATAATCTGCAAGAATTGGAATAATAATAAGTTGTTAAAAACACGCTAATGGCATCGAAACCTGTTTTTTCGTTTCGTTTTCGTTGATTTTAGGCAGAATGCTTTCTACGTTTCAAATTAAATATAAAATATTCTATTCTCGTTAATTATTGTTTATAAAAACATTCAATACAAATGGAGATAAACATAGCAGAGTGATAATTAAATTAAATGGCAACTTTGTAGCAATTTATCACAATTTGTATTATTATTATTATTAAATTAAATTCTTAGATTCTAACAATGGTCAGTAGTGTATTTCTACAAAATTACGTTTTAAATAAAATTAAATAAATTGATTTTTTCTTAATTGCTCAAAAGTGGGCTGAATGTATTGGTATATTTATTATGCTTTGCCTTCTAAATCTAATTAGTTTTAATGACGATTTTATCATGGAAAGAATGCAAAGGAGGTAAATAGTCAGAAATAGTAGTGTCAAAACGCTTTCCCTCTCTTCCAAACCAACAATTTAAATTTTAATTAATAAAGATGGAATGAATTCATGTACTAAATTATTTAATCGAAACTTGTTTTCAATCTTGACCTCCACAACATGTATAACGTAAAGTCGGCAGCGAACTAGTACAACAACACGCCGAGAAATATTTTAAATATTTCACCGACTCTATCTATACCTACTAAATAATTGTATTTGTCAACTGGGTATTAATGTTATAAATAATAGCCGAGACGGTTCGAATAGAGTGAACCGAAAAAGCAATATTTACTTATACCATTAATTTGATATGTATAAATAACTAAATAATAATAATGCTAACATGTAACTACATATAGGTTTAATGATTGTAAAAACCACATTGTAATCAATCTTTTGAATTTAAAAACAAATTAACCTATGATTGCATGCATTTCCTCCGAACCGGCAATGTATATACCTACATGTGCTCCAATATTTCTCATTAAATATAACTTACTCTATTCAAATGGTTGGAATAAGCGCGCATTCTTTTTTTCAAAACATTCCTCTATTGAATATACAAATCATATTTTATTTATTGTATAAATTATCAAACGCAAGCTATATAATTAATCATCGTCGTAATTTTTCGACGACTTTAATTAAACGTTTCGTTTTAGTAGAAAATAAATGTAGTTTTGTAAAAATTAGATTAAAACATCCGGAAAGCACCGCAAGTTTCAATTACTAATTATGAAGATGTTAATTTAAACAAACTTTGAATGTGATTACTCCAATTATCGAATAAATAATCAGATATTACGTCGATATAATTCATAATCTTAGTCAAAATGCATATTTTTAAGTATTATTAGGTTGTATGATAAGTACGCGACTTAGATATGAAGGCAGATGTTCCTTAAATCGAATGCTTTTCAGACAACCCTCGTATTCTATGAAAATTAAATAAAAATTGAAAATGCGTCTTAAGTTTTAATTATATATTCCAATTGCTAATTATATGCAAGTTAATTTAATCAAAATTTAATTGTGATTATACCAATTATTAAATAAATCATCAAACATTAAACATTTTTTCAATAATTATGCTCTATCTTATCCATATTACCTAAAATGAATATTTTTAATTATTAAAAAAAATGTAAAAGTGCCGCAAGTTTTAAACATCTTCCAAATACAGTATATGTAAACAAACTTTTAATGTGATTATTCCAATTATCGAACTGTCATGCATCAAATTTGATTTAACTTAATGTTGGTGATGCACAAACTGATTTCTATGCATTTAATTATCCATTTTTTATATATATATATATATCAACGTTGCTAATCGATATAAATTAGCCGCTTCGCTTGCGCCTCGAAATTTATTCAATTTTAAAGGCATGAACTTTAACATAATAGTTGATTTTTAATTTCATACATGTATAAATTATAATTAGGTTTTTTTGTAAATATTTCGTAATATAGAATAATTAGTAGCGTTATTTAGATTAGATTAGCGTGTAAATTGTGAATTCATCATTAATGAAAAATGTTAAATGACATTTCGAATTCTGAATGACTCATCTATAATATTATCACACACAACTTGTTTATATTTTCTATAAATATCAATGTGTAATTTATTATTATTAATGTATAAGCTGATTATTACTAAATTATCTGCATGTGATGATGATGAGAGTGTGGTTGAGTAATAACATTTTCTTGAAAAAAGAATATTAACGCAAAAATGTTAAATGCTTTCTGTTATCTATAGATAGTAATCTTCATTTATTTGTTCAAATGTATAATATTTAAAGTATATTCTTTTATTTTTATTGCAATTTTAAATAAATTGCGAATAGATTAAATTTTTGAGTCAATTATAAATGTGACAACAGTGATAAATAATTTTTTTGATAACTTTTGCTTTAAACTGCACCTAAAAGTTCAATCAATTTCAAAATTTTAATTTAAAGTCGAAAATTTTATTTGTTTTGCAATTTTCAGTGCCATAAACCGACTACAACCAGATTTTTGCTTACTAGCGATCAATGAATAATGAAATAATGCTAATTTTGAAAGAAAAAAACAACAACAATAAAAAATTTGCAAATAAAATTCACATTCATATTTTGAAGGGAAAGAAAAAGAGGAAAAAATTGTAAAAAAGCTTTGATGTGTTAAAATAAAGCATCACAAGGTAATGCAATAAAATAGTGAAAAAGTAAAGCAGGGAGTTTTAGCAATTTTTAGGCAATTTAAGTGCAAAGGTTGCTGTTATATCCATTTTAAAGACAATAAAGTGTAATGTATACTCTCTCTGTATTTATTAGCCAGAACATGTTTAGATGAGACAAGAGCCAATGGTAAAAAACAACCAGTAGAACAAAACGAATGTAACGAAGCTTGAAATTTCATACGACGACAGAAATTTAAAACTAGAAAAGATAAAAAGCGATATAATATAGATAGGTAGAGACAATTTAAAAGCGCGTCTCTAATTTTATTGTGAAAAATATATACTACATATATCGCACATATTAGCGGATATGCTTAGATTAATAATTACACATTTTGCTCGCGCGCGCCTTACAATTATGCTAAGTGAATTATCATTTAAAAACGCGCCAGCATGAAAATCATTTTTGTTCTTCGGTATGTACGGATGCTGTATATAATATAATAAAAAGCCTCCTTTTTCGCCAACATTGAATGTATTAAAGCGCATTCATTCTGTGTTAATTCAGATGAGGCAGCTTTCAACTCGATTAAATTAAGAAATATTTCCCGCCCTGCGCGATGCAAGAATGTCTCATTCATTCAAATTGAGTGGTACAGTACGTAAATTCTCTGCTTAGCAAAATATTTTTATATATATTTGCACTCGTCGGGGTGATGCTATTTAAATTCTATCAACATTAGCTGGGTAAAAGAAAAGAAAAAAATGAATGGCATTTTATTTCTTCCTCTACAATTATTTCAATAATTTCAAGAATGAAAATTGTATTGTACGTTATTGTCATCAAATTGCAATATTTTTTTATTGTATTCTTTTATCAGGAGAGATTTTTAAAAAAATTAATTAAAATAGTTGTTATGATTATGATTTATTTAAAATAAACTATATTAAAATGAAACATTTTTTTATTAATATTTTATTTTATTTCTTTATATTTATATTTTCCATTAAACTTAAGTTATTTCCGTTAAACCTAAGTTATTTCTATTAAACTTAAGTTATTTCCATTAAACTTAAGTTATTTCACCAAATTGCAATATCTTCCCAATATACTACATATTTTTATTGTATCCTTTTATCAAGAAAGCATATTTAAAACGTAATCGGATTAATTCGTTCGTCTGCCATTTAATTATGACAACAAACAATTAAAATAGTTAATACGATTATGATTTATGTAAAAATAGATGTTTTATTCGTCCATAATAAATATTTCCTAAAATTGCAGCTTATTGTGAGAATATTTTTATGGAAAGGTGTGAAAATTTTCGTAGAAATACAATTTTATAGCTTAATATGTCATTTAAATTCTAAAATGATTGGCATTTTGTTCGTCTAATTTTATGAATGAAAATTACATGTTACTTCTCATTCTCACTAATTGCAATATCTTATCTACCTACGCAAAATGCGATACTTGTAAGATAATGATTTTATTGTATTCTAATCCAAATCGTTTCTTGGCAGCAAAGCGTCTGCAATTTAATTATTAAATGTCTAATTAAAAGTATTTAAATTCATACGTATTATATAGCTTTTTATCTTATCTATTGTAGAATATGATATTATTTTATATATCAGGCAACAAACAACAAGGTATGAAATGTCAATCCTGGCATTTAAATTGAAGAATATCGAGCCTGTACGTCGTGTAACCTAAGTGTTTAATTTGTGCGCGATAACAAGCAGCAATTCGTTTGAGCGCAAATAATATATCGTATTATATATATACATATAGATATAGATACTCTTTTATATATATATCAACAATTCGAGCCGGCTATCCAGACAGATAAAAAATCATGTAAAGGTCACTTTTTTATTCTATTATTAGTATAGGAAAATGTGTAATCATTGAATGCTGACCGGAAGTGCATAGATAGGAATAACCTTCTGAGTGATTTAAGTGCATTTTTTCCCGAGATAATCTCTCTGACAGGCGCATTCCACAAATTGTTTATGCGTGAACGTTCCCGGAGTAAATTACATGCAAATAGCATCGTTTTAAAGCTATCACATTAACAAAATACGTTTCGACTGCTGCGGGAGGAGAAAAGCGCCAGCAGGGCGAAGCGCAAAAGAAATGAAAGAAAAATGTGGTAATTATTTATAAGCTAGACTAGGAGAGTTTCGTTTTAGAACATTATTATTTATTGTATACGACGACTTAAAACAGCAGTTAAAAGTTTTATTAAGTTTGTAAGTCTGGTTGGCTTTACAAAGATTTTAAAGCAGATGATAAGTGGTACAAACTGCATTTATTATTTAATAAAATAAAACTAAAACTTTTATATACATTTTCATTTAATGAAAAAGAAGAAGCAGCGAGAGGAGGAAACAAACAAGTTTTGCGGCGTTTTACATCGCGCGTCCTACATGACTATTAAATGGAATAACAAAAAATTATTCTCTTTGAGTATTAAGCAAATACAAAGTTGTATAAGAAGACAACTTTGTTGTTATACATACATACATACATACAACACTCTAATTTCAATAGTCAAAATTTATTTCAATATAAAATTTATATGTATGCAAAAATATTTAAATTGGTTTATCAAACAAAACATGCAAATGTGGTGGTTTTTTTACGCCACTTTAATTTTTATTATTACTACAACGGTTTTTATTATGATCCATAATTATTTTGTAATTAAATCTTATTATTGTTGTTTAATTTTTATTTAGAAAAAAATGACGCATTTTAAATTATTAATTAATTAATTAATTCTGATGAATAGATATTTAATTCTAGTTATACTTCTAATTGTAAGTTAAAAGGTTGCTATTATAGATTACATTTACGATCTTGACAGAGGAATTGTAGTTTTTAACATCCATGTGTATGAAAAACATATTTTTAACAACTTACATATCGAGTGGAAAAGAAAGACAGTAATATGTACAAAAACTAAAATTTAAGATATATCTTATTAAATAAAACTATGGCTACTTTAAATTCTAGTTGCATATCCAGTGACATATATATTTTGACACTGCAATTGTAGCTTTTAATATCCATGTGCATAAAAACTCACTTTTAACAACATCTAGCATTAAGATGCATCTATTTATCTAAATATATTTATCGTTTAATTGTTTTTTACTTTTTTAGCATGCATGTTGATAAGACACTAATTTACAACATCAAAGAGCTTTGTAACTATAAATTAGTTAATTTTTCAATAGTTAAATACAAAATTATTAAATTTATTTGAATAAAATTCATATGCAAAAATATTTAAATGGGTTTATCATCAACGAACATGGAAATGCTGGCTTTTATGTAGTATTTTAATTTATTACAACAACAACAACGGTTTTTTTACTATTATTATTATCATTTAGCTGCTAATATTTAATATTTTAGCAAATAGACATTAATACACATGCAGCAATACGATTCGTATAATAGGTATAGGTATAATTAAATTCTGTTAATTAGATTTTAGATACATTGCGATGAAATATGCATTCTATGTTACAATAACTTTTCTATTTCGCCAAAACGTTAATACCTCTTAATTAAACGTTATATATTTAAATTAATGAGAAATTATACTAATGTTTGGTTGAATTTCTAAAATAAGCAACAGCAAATTATCTTTAGTACTTTTAACATACATTTTAAGCATTCAAATTGCGTTATTATACAGTGTGAAATGCGCTCGAAAACGAGACGCTTTGGAAAAAGTACACAACAACAACAACAAAATGATATTTTTTCGTTTTCTACATGGATTTTTAATACCTGAAACCCGCATAAAATTACACTTATTTTTTAATGTTTATATTACTTAATGTGAACGTTCAAAAATATACCATACATTTTATGTATTATATATGTTAGAATAAAAAAATATGTTTTTAGTTTACTAAACGAACGTTTTAAAAAGCCTGTAAATATGATAAAATTAATAATCTTTATGCTAGAAACAAAATATCGTTAAAATTTTATTACTCTTTCGAAAATAAACATTTTATTGCTGGAAGTTATTGCAAAATTTTTAATCTCTTCGAAATGTATTTAGATTTTTATCTGGGCAAAAGAAATTCTGTAACAATCTAAGCGTAGTGACACACAGTGCAAATATACTAAATAAATCTTTAATAATATACGGACGCAGAGCATTTTATATTTATTTGTTAGCGCTGTTGTTGTAAAAGCGCGGCAACAATCTTGCCATATAATAAACGTTACGAAATCGACGTTTAAAAAAATTATATCAAACAACTTTTATATATATTTACGCATTTGCAGTAAAATAGTGCAAAATGTTTCATTTAAAGAGTATTTCTCTTATCAAGAGAAAAACAAAACGCCTATAATATAGTTTTTATATCAAATTTTGATTAAAAATATGCGAATTTTACCACTTTTAATTAATTTTCAGACTTCTGCGACTATTATTAATATTATTTCTTGCAACAACGAGAAGAGAATTTGTAAAAAAAATCATAAATCAGTGCAAAAAGTTTCGTTTAACGAGTATTTTGCTTCGAACACTACGCATTTCATTAACTTAACTTATTACGCATTTTATTAACTTAAAAAATTAAATCAAGCAACTTCTATATTTACGCATTTGTAGTAGAACGCCACAAAGACGAATAAATCTTATAAACTAATTATAATAAATAAAAAAATACTAATATCATAAAACAGTGCAAATAATATTTAATTTAAACTATATTTCCATCATCAAGGGAAAAACAAAACGCCTAGAATATAGTTTTTATACCAAATTTTGATTAAAAATATGCGAATTTTACAACTTTTAATTAATTTTCAGACTTTTGCGACTATTTTTTATTAATATCTGCACATTTTTGCAATAACGAGAAGAGAATTTGTAAAAAAATTCATAAATCAGTGCAAAAAGTTTCGTTTAACGAGTATTTTGCTTCGAACACTACGCATTTCATTAACTTGCCATATAATAAACGTTACGAAATCGACGTAAAAAATTAAATCAAGCAACTTCTATATTTACGCATTTGTAGTAGAACGCCACAAAGACGAATAAATCTCATAAACTAATTATAATAAATAAAAGAAGCATTGTGCATATTAAAGAAAACAAAATGAATGGAGATGAAGAAGACGACTATGAAAAAAATAAATAAAAAAACAAGTTTGCATACATTATAAGCGAGGCGATTAAATAAAAAGCATTCAGTGTGTATTAAAAAAATATGTATGTTAAAAGGTAATTGAAACCAGAAGTTACTTGACCGTGAATTGCCTCAAGTAATAAAATTTGCAATAATTCAACATGAATTGTATACTATACGTACGTAACGTAATGTTTGTTTTATGAAATTTATTAAAAGCAGTTACAAATAATTTGTCATTTATACAATCGTTTGTGACCATGCACATACACACATACATACCTACATATAATATACATACACAATCTAACATAATTACAAAACAATTTCACTTTGATATCATTTCCGTTAAAACGCACATGTGCTTTTAAAAATTAACGCAAGTAGATTGAATTATTTCTACATAATGAGTATGTTGTGCGTATTACAACAGGTGCGTTTAAAATAGTTTTTTTTCAAATTTTTTCGATTTGCCATTTATGACATGGAAAATAGATTAATGTAATGAACGATATATATGTATGATTATCCGCTGATTGTTGCGCTTTTTATTTCTTTTTCTGCTGGGCGACACAAAAAAAACCAAACACACTTTTATTTTATTTTAATTAATTGCATTTTCAAATAAATTCCAATGTCATCAAAATGAATTTAAACCACGATCAATTGGAAATTCTATTTGTATGTATTTAATGTCCATAATCAATTTTTAATTAAATCTTATTAACGCAAATGTAATGTTATTGACGCTTAATTTGTATTAAATAGAGAAAAAAAAGAACAAACGACGCTTCCACTTTCAGTTAAAATTAATTGCAATTATAAAATAGATTTATAACGGAATTTCGTATAACGAGCTGCAATTCGCATAACAATTGCACAATTTACTGATAGCAATATTTAATCAGTAACTTGTCTGTGCAAATATATTTTATGTGTGATAAGTAAGTCAAAAGGTAATTTTAATCATAGATATTTACTTTTTAGCACGCATGTGTGATAAGAAATTTTATGGTTTTAAACTTATTAAAAATTAAGGAAAAGCTATTTAAATGAAGAATTTATTTAATAAATATGATAAATGACATAATTCAGTAGAATTTTTAATAGTTCAGTGCAAAGAAAGTCAAATTATTACATTAAAAAATTATTTTGATTTAAAAATTTGTCATTTAAATATAACAAATCTAATAAAATTTAGTTTTAACAGCGAAATTTTTTATAAAACGTAAAATTTTAATATTTTTCAAATAAGACAAAGAGTAATTTATTCAATTTCGGTGAATGTTGATACATTAATCTTCTCCATTAAAATAATAACAATCTATTTATTAAATTTCTTTGAATAAATAATCTATAAACTATTATATAATAGAAAACAAACTATTTATTTAATTTAAATTAGTGTGATAATTTATTGCAGCCGCTCTAGATTAAACTACACTTTTTTAAATCGTATATTTAGTATATCAATATGCGGTTTTTTGATAGCGCGCAACTGGAAATTAACATAATGTGGCGAATTTCACTTTAAAACCACTTTTTGTGACTCACCGACGAATAAGATGCGAAATTATAATAGCCTACCACTTGAAGGTTACCAGCACGGCGGAAATCTTCAAATGAAACATTAAAATTCACTTTTTTAAATTGCCAATTTATCAATATTAAAAAGGTGATAAAGAATTTATCACTTGCATAAAAAAACAGCAATTGGTGATGGTAGGATGTAGAGATATACTATTTACTACTACATGCAGTTAGCTATTTTTACGCTGAAATTTGAGCATGACTCACGGAAAATTGAGTGACGGACAGACAGAAATATTTCCGGTGATTTTTTTACATTCACTTAAAGCTTAAATATACAACTTGCCGGCGCTATTCAATAACCACAACAACGAAACTATTTTAAAATCGATCTGAATCAACATATGCATATTGGGATACAGTTCGTCAAGTTTTGATTGAATCACTTAAATAATTGTTCAACTAACTATTGAATGAAATTACACCAACAACCATAATATTTATATCTCGCAATGTGTCATAAACAATGTATTCAATTTTATGCGATATCGGTTTGTCGAGCGCGAGTAAATCGAGTGTGATTAGTATATAATATTAAATGTAAACTTTAAGTTTATTTACTGCAATATTGTTTTAATCCAACTCGCTTGCAATTGTATTAAGATTTTAATTATAAAATACCAACACACTATTAAGCACAAGGAGATTTTCAGTTTAAGCGCAATAAAATAAAAAGTAATGGGAATTATTTTTGATGTAGTTTAATTAAAGTACATTGTATTAATTTGGACTTTTGCTTCTTTAATTAATTTTTATAATCTTGCTGCAAATATTAAAATTACTATCTAGCTAGTACATGCGTAATCCTTTTTAATAATAGGTAATAATAATAGAAAATAATAACAGCACATTAAAGTTGCACTATGTTTATTTATAAATTTACTATGTCTACTAGAATGTTGGTTGGAATAGATGCAACACACATCGATTTTGTTAGACCTTCAACATTATTTTTTTTCTTGTTTTGTTTGAACTTTGCTTTAGTTTTCATTTACGTAGTAAATAATTATAGAAAATGAAAGTTTACTCATTAAAAAAATTCTTTTCTACACAGTACCATACAATTACACACCAAGAATACTCTAAATATTGTTTAGACATAAAAGCATAGGCAGGCAGGCAGGCAGCAAGGCCACCGGCAAAATAAAATCACAATTAAATAATGTCAAAAAGTTTTCGTCGTCGCAGGTAAGTTCTATTCGAGACTTAACGATGTTGATACGCACTCTAATTGATTTACTACACACACACACAGCGAATGAGAAAAAAATTCCATGCTGCCTTTTAATTTGTATGTGTGCTCAACTTGCGCTCTATATAATTTCTGTTGTGATGTTGTCTCGGCTAACGAACGTCCTTTTATATATACTTTTTTTAGTTTTTTGTATGAAAAAGTTAAATAGTGACCCATATTTGGACCACTACACTACCAATTAATTAAAAACAATCGAAATTTACCTATACATAGAATTTTCTATGTTAAATTGACATGTGGATTTACTCACAAATCTCGCTCACCAATCATTTGCCCATGCTCGGAAAAATAAAAAAAAATGTAGACGTAAATTCATTACCTGAAACAAAACAAAAACAGTTTATTATATAGTTTATAGCAAATATTATACAAAAATAATTCAATATTCAATAATTTTTTAGACTTGCATAAATATTTTTATTAATATCTGCAAATTTTTGAAGCAACAGGAAGAAAATTTGTAATAAAAGTGTAATAAAAATGAAATTCATTTTAAAAAAAGAGTGAAGAAACACTAAAAACCAGTGAAATTTATTGAAAAACATTTAAAAAACAGTAAAATTCATTGAAAAGCGTGAAAAAATACTAAAAACCAGTGAAATTCATTGAAAAAACACTAAAAAACAGTTAAATTAATTGAAAACCCCTAAAAAACACTGAAATTCATTGAAAGAGTAAAAAAAAACACTAAAAATCAGTAAAATTCATTGAAAAAGAATGAAAAAACACTAAAAAACAATGAAATTCATTGAAAAAAGGCTGAAAAATATCTTTAAAAAACAGTGAAATGCATTAAAACAAAAATATATGTGCTCAACTTGTTCTATGTAATTCCATCATCTCTGATTTTATGCGCGTCACCATTTATTTTTTTTTTATTCATTTCTAAATATATATAAATATAAAAAGTATAAAAAAACATCGCTATAAAAACCGCAACACAAACCAACGAGCCACATTAAATAAAACAAAAATTTGTTGAACGATAAATTATTTTAAATCGCATTAGTTTTCGTAGTAGCAGTAGAATATCCGACGTTTTTTTTTCTTTCATCATAAAAGAATATTTTTGGGTAAAAACGCGTCGCTTTTATATTATTGTTTGAATCTATGTGTGTTTGTGTGTGTGTGTGAAAGATATAATAATAATAGGAAACTTAACTGAAAAATGAAAAATTGCTGTCATTTGCATTACAATACAATACTTAAGCTTCTTCTAACTGAAAAGTTACGAGTTGAAATAGTTTTCTTCTCTTATTCTCACACAATGTGAATTCAGTCACTCAGACAATTCTTTTCTCATACTTCTTAAACATATTTAATCTTTAGTAAATATTTAACAGATGGAAGCTTGCATAAATAACCAAGCAAGTTGTTTTTTTTTTCGTTACATATTTAAATATGCGATTAATAACTTTAAAATGTTTGCGGAATTTACGCATATTATCTTATCGTAAGAAATTCCCTTTTTTTTGTTCGTGTCGTTTGTTTGTAGTTCAAGCAGGATATTAGTGCAGGAAGTTACACTTTTAATTTCCCTTTTACAATCATAAGTAAAATTAATTAAAAAACCAGATTTCCTTTCAGCGAATATTATTAAACATTAATAAGAATATCTATATCTAGTTATGCGCGCTTTCAAAATGCAGCTTTGATCATCACAAAAATACAAGTTTTTGATGCATTTCTCGGTTTTGATTTTATTTATCATCATTTCAAAAAGCGACTTTATCCATCCGCACTGTGCGTTGTTTGTTGCTTTGCAGCTGTTGTCAAAAAATAAATTACGAGCGCATAAAAATTAGTGAGAAAATTAAATGCAGCAGAAAAAGAGTGAAAAATACTAAACAAACAGTAAAATTCATTGAAAATAATTAAAAGGCATTGAAATTCGTTTAAAAAACGCTAAAAAACAGAGACATTCATTGAAAAAGAGTGGGAAACACTAAAAACCAGTGAAATTCATTCAAAAATACTAAAAAACAGTGAAATTCATTGAAAAACACCAAAAAACAGTAAACTTCATTGAAAAAGAGTGAAAAAACATTAAAAACCAGTGAAATTCATTGAAGAAACACTAAAAAACAGTTAAATTCTCTGAAAAAGATTGAAAAATACTAAAAACAGTGAAATTGAAAAAAACAGTAAAAGGCAAAAAGAGTGAAAAAAACACTAAAAACCAGTGAAATTCATTGAAAAAACAGTGAAATTCGTTGAAAAAGATTGAAAAATACTAAAAACAGTGAAATTCATCGAAAACCACTAAAAAATAGCGAAATTCATTGAAAAACACTAAAAAACAGTGAAATTTATTTTAAAAAAAGTGAATAAAGTTAAGACTTAAGCAACACTATGTATTTAATTCCATTCTATGTATATGCTCAACTTGTTCTATATAATCATCATAAAAATAAGTTTTTGATGCATTTCTCAGTTTTGATTCTATTTATCATTCATTTCAAAAGGCGACTTTTTATCCATCCGCACTGTGCGTTGTTTGTTGCTTTGCTGCAGCTGTTGTCAAAAAATAAATTACGAGCGCATAAAAATTAGTGAGAAAATTAAATGCAGCAGAAAATGTTATTTTTTGCCAGAGCCGGCCATACAGCCAGCCAGCACACGTTTGTTGAAAAGCGCTTCATTAAATAAACTATGTGATAATGCACCTTTGGAACAATTAACGTAAATAATTTATCAATAAATCATTTTTCATAATATAAGTAAGTACGTATATGTATGTATGTATTTTTTTATTATTATTTGCAGGTATTGTAACAAAGGGGGGATGAAAAACACATTAGGTAGGATCGATAATAATTGTAAATGGTTCTTCAAGGAATAAAGTGTGAGTCATCTGTAAAATTTTTGGGGGAGAATAGGTCAAAATCGATGGCAATTTCAGTGTAATAAATATTGTAATAATATTGGGGTCAGAAACCTTCTATTTATTTATGAATTACCACATATAAAGCGATCGATAATTTTAAATGAATAACGCACTACTAGGTAGTATGTATGTTTTACTTTTACTTTTAAATTATGATATTAAACAAATAATATGTGGAATTTTAAAATAAGCTATTGTTCTAGGTGAATTTACGCCGACTGAAATTAGCTACATGCGGAGTGGAGTAAACTCTAATTAAATTTTGAATGCTAGGCCGGAAACGGCCTCTCGCTCTCAGTTCTTATAATTAAAACACTTTAACCATCCGGTCTACAATTAACTTCATTTTTAAGTAATTCCTTATTAGCGGCACAACTCCGTTAACTTTTTACCTGGTAGCAGCAGCAGCCAGCCACCCCAATGCACTAACACTAAAAAAAGATCCTACTATACCTACTACCATTTTCACGAAATTAATGCATTTTACATCATTTCCATTAAGTGAAATGCACGTAAAGTTATCATTTTCATGCAATGCACAAATAATAAATAAGTGATATTTAATGACGCATGTAACGTTCATGGATTATCCAAACGCATTTAATTTGTTAATGATAATGTCATAGAAAACAACGATGAGGATCCAGAAAATACTAAGATTTAAATTATCATTTTCCAATAGTGTTGTAAAAAATATATCTGAATAAATATCTGGACTAATAAGTTTCCGACTTTTTAGAGTTGTTTTCCTATTTTTTACTGTTTTTGGTGCTTTTTTGGTGCAGTTTCTTGCAAAATGTGGTGAAAAAGGCAAAAACAATAGCAAAAAACACAAAAAATTGTTATAAAGCGCAAAATGTTGTAAAAAACAACAAAAAAACCATGAAATGTAGCAAAAGAGTACAAAAAGTTATAAAAAAGAACAGCAAAAAAGATAAAAACGTTGAGAAAGTTTAAAACTTAGCAGGCTACCCATGTATCTATATTTTTTTTATTAGCTACTAAATGAACAGAATTTCTTATGAAAATTTAAAATTGTAAAAAACTTTATTCTGATTTTTGCAATGTCTATACCTATTGAGATTATTCTTCTAATATATCATCTTCATTAAGTGATATTTAATGACGCCTGTAACATTCATGGATTACCCAAACGCATTTAATTTGTTAATGATAGTGTCACACACACACACACACACACAACACACAATAACGGTGAGAATCCGGAATATTAGGATTGAAATGATTTTCACTCAGGTAATAAAAAATATCCAGAAATAAGGTAAAAACTATACAACTTGCACCAGCTATTTATAGTAAATAATCTAACATTAAAAACGAATTTGTATGTAAATATAATTACCAAAATTCAAGTGTCTAGCGTTATAAATATTAAAAATAGATAGTCGTTTTTATGTAAATGTAGAAAACGTATACATTATTTATATTTATAATTATCAATGTTTCCACATGTTGTATACAAAATTTAATTTATCGATTATTTTATTATTACGATTTTAATAGTAATTCGACATCCTTTGTCTTTCACATAATAACATTATTCACATTAATGTAGGTATATAGCAAGCAAGTAGGGATCTAACGCGTCTTGCGCTTTGTGTAATATACTACCTACATACAAAGTGTATACATACTTTTTTATAAAAGTGTTAAATATTTTTAGAAATAAAGCGGGTTTTAATGATTGCTAGATTATGATATATGAAATATTTCAAAACGTGAAAATTGAATGTATAAAATGATCAATAACGTCTGTGTTTTTTTCATCTATTACAACTCATTCGGATCAATTCTAGACGTATAGACATTGCGACATTCGACAGACAAACATGCTTCAATTACACGTCATTCAATTTGCACAATTTTGTTAAATTATAAATAAAAGCAACTGAAAAGTGTAATATTATTTCATTGGAAACTCTAGTAAGTATTTTTAACTGGTGTGACAATAATATCAATTTTAATTCGTTTTCTTACAATTTTTTGGTTTTGAAAGGTTGAAACGATCACTATACTCAGCATAATAATCTAGTGTAATTGAAATTTTACAGCAATATTTGCAATAAATGCTATTAATTGGTATTGTCTATGAGTAATATGAGTTTGTGCTCGATTATAATAAAAAAATGGATAAACATCAATTTTAAGCAGTAAAACAGCGCAAATAAACTCAAAAATATTTAAAAAAAAGTGTTTTAGTTGTAATTTCCAATTAATTTTAACACAAAATTGGTGGATATTCATGAATTTTGCATAATTCCTGTTTTATTCGTTTGACGTGGTTTTCGATTTCGTCGCAAATTTGGTATACTATTACAACACAACACAGAGAGAGAGAGCGCGCGAGTGAAAATATTTTAAATTTCCAAATACACATAGCAGAATGCGAAAAAAAGGCGCGTGTGTGTGTGTTTGGTGGTGTTAATGATTCGCCCGGCACAAAATGCCCAGCGTGCCAACACAGCACACAACTGCAGCACACCAGCGAAAAATAACAGCAACGAAATTTACCGGATGGACAATGAATCGTTGAAATTCTATAATATCAGAATAATCAGCTTGCTTGTGCATTTTAGTGCCATATACTTACATAACAATTTGTATGTAATACACTGGCATTTAATAATATCATTATTAATCTCACACATTCCTGGCTGGCTGGCGCATTTACGTGGTAGATGTGTAGGTAGGCAAATCCCGTTTGAAAATAAAAAGTTTTTAAGACTATCCCATTCTAGGTGATAACCAGTTTTGCGCATCGCCAGCCAGCATTCAATATATTACAAAATTTATATAACCATTTGAATGTTTATTACAATATTATTCATTGATTTTAATGCACATTTTACTGATAAACACATCTATGAAACTTGTTTCCATTTACAAAAACAAATATTATATTCTGTTACATGCATGGAGATGAAAAACAATACGCCAATTAGAATTGGGTACGTTTACAAACAGTTTAGATAACTAATTGGGCGCATTAGAAGGCAAAAACATGCCGTCATTTTCCTATTTCCTGTTATTTTTCCTCTCCTTGTCGCTGCTGCAAAAATATTTTATTATAGATGATTTGTAATTCAGATTTTGAGTGCGCGCCGTGTACTTGCTTTGATGTCGGCAATAACTATGTAATGTAAGTTTTTGGGAGAGGAGGTTGGAAAAGCAGCAGCATTAAGGGTGACTCCACACCAAATCGATATTATATTACAGCGGAGCTTTAATAAATGGCCTTGTCAAATATTTGTTTGGATAATTATATTTCGCGTGCGCGCATTATTTCAAATGGAAAAAATTGCGAAATTTATTTACGATAAGAGTTTATCCGCACAGCGAGCGCGCACAGATTAAAACCCATAAAAGGTAGATTATGTCAAAAACGTAAACATTAACATGCTGGTCAAAATCAATCATGCTCATCCGAAAATTTAGCTTTGATATTCCTGCTTTTCAAGAATATAAACAGATTTAAAAATGATGGGAGAGAAAAACACACACACACACACACATATAGATATTTCGATGCTCGTAAAAATAATTGCACGAACGCTGAAAACTAACGACATTACTAGAAATATGTCTGGTGCGTTTATTTGTACATGAATTAAAGATTTGCTGCTTTTGCTGTACTACTGCTGCTAGCGCTTATAATGAAGTGCATTAACAAAAGTAGTCGCCTGTTAGATCGTCGTCTAATGAATACATTTACATTGACATTCTTGGGAGAGAGGAGAGAATTTAAAATGCCGTTAAACGACAATTGTCTTAAATAAATATAACTTTATTAATAAGGAGACAACTTAAAAGATTGCATTCAATATTCATGTACATACGTTGAAGCTTTCAAACAACATCTATACATTATTGTTGTATAAAGAAGATATTTGAGACGTTTATTTTTAAAAGTAGCATCTTTATAATTTACGCTAAATTATCACCATAGAAACAGGTTGCATTTAAAAAAAAATTAATTTAATTTTTCCAGAATAATTTCGTTTATATACTTCAAATATAAAAAATATAAAAAAAAAAGATTTTAAAAGTCGCTTAACTTTATTTTTTCATTTTACAGATTTTATTTATGTATGTATAAATAGGAAGATCACATTTTCCAGTAGCAAATTAAGTATTATTTTTATTTTGAAGTATTTGAAGCCTTATTTAACACCTATTATTCAAAATTAACAACAATATGCCACATTTTTATCATTTGTATATATTTTTTAATGCAAACCCATCCACACCAATGTACGTATTTATTGCATCTATGTATGCATGTATAAATAGGAAGATCACATTTTCCAGTAGCAAATTAAGTGGTTTTTTTTTTTATTTTGAAGTATTTCAAGCCTTATTTAACATCTATTATTCAAAATTAACAACAATATGCCACATTTTTATCATTTATATATATATTTTTAATACAAACCCATCCACACAAATGTATGTATTAATTGTATGTATGTATAAATAGGGATATCACATTTTCCAGTAGCAAATTAAGTATTTTTTTATTTTGAAGTATTTCAAACCATATTTAACTTCTATTATTCAAAATTAGCAGCAGTTTAGCTCATTTTTAACATTTCTCTACTTTTTTAATACAAACTCAACTACATTTCAATTCAATCACTTTAAAATTTGTGAAGTAAAAATACATCAAATTAGTAGATATAAAAAATGAATAAACAATTTTAATAGTATGATAACCTTTAAGCAACAATTGTCTGTCTTAAATAGACATAACTTTATTAATAGCATGAAAGTTGAATTAATAACATAAAGCATGAAGAATGTTATGATGGCATTTAACAGTTAAATGACAATTGCATTAAATACATACGTACGTATATAACTTTACTAATAAAACAAGTTAAAAATTGCATTAAACGTTCGTACATTATATTGGATTGCAACTGGCAGTGTTGTTAAAAATAATGATCTTATAAAGTTAAATTTGTTCAAGTTGAATTAATATCAGAAGAAAGAATGAACAATTTTAATAATATGATATTTAATCTAAACTTTATCTAATATTAACTGTCATTATACTCTTATCAGCGCGCTGGAAGAGGCAAAAGAAGCAGCAAGCGAATGTCAAGTATTTTTAATAAAGCTAAGCGCTTAATTTTCATTTTAAATGCATCGCAGCCGTTTTATAGTTGCTGGTAATTAAATATTTTCTAAGAAATTTCTTATATCAATAAATTTCAAAGTAATAAAATCGCCCGATTAATAGGCTGTATGTAAAATAATATGTATTACAAATTAACAGCAAGCAAGATAAATGTTGCACTTGTATCAACTTGACGACGACAAAATGTAATAATATATCTTTTTCTTTAGAAAAAACATAAAAGTGTAAATGTATTTATTTATCTAAAATAAAAATATTCATTGCCCACTATATATATACTATTAAATTTTTTTATTTAGTTTATTTAATCGAAATGTCCCCTAGTAGTAACATATGCCAAAATATTTTCTTTAAATTTACATCCGACAAAAACGTGCTGTTATTCCCTGAAGCTTGGATTCAAATCAAACATATGCACACACACACACACACACACGCACATATAAAAATATTTTGTTTCTCAATAATTTTCTACGCCAGTTAGGAAGTGCGGAAAAAAATTATTATTTCAATACTGATGCGGCTGGCATGTTATTCCCATATCCACAAAAACAAATTTGTTGTAGATATATTGGTACAGTTAGCCGCCTTTAGAATTTGAATAATAAAACATTTTAATGAGTTCGAAAAAAGGCATAATATTTTCTCACAAAGGATAGTATTGTGAGAAATGCGTATACGTAACATTTATGTTAATTAATTAAAAATGTGTGCTCCAAATAATTAAATTTAAAAAATGTACAAGCCCAAGAAAAATTTACCTTGATATACGTGGGTGGTCCGAAAAGTTTCTAGCAATTTTGAGGAATTTTTAGTACAGCCTCCAATTATTTTTTAACACCGCCACTTAAACCGAAATTTTTTTAATGGATTTGTTTTTGTGCAGGAAATTTTTGCAACTTTCTTTGATTTTCGGCATTTTCCATCAAAATATTTAAGGATTTTCATTAAAAGTGATGTAAAATAGAAAAGAACGTTTGTTCTTCTCTATTTTCTATCAAGTTTGATGAAAGTCGCTAAAAGATTTGATGGAAAATGTCAAAAATCAAAGAAAAATTGGAAGAAAGTAGCCAAAATTTCCACGCCAAAAAAATCCATCAAAAATTTTCGGTTTAAGTGGCACGTGGTGGTGCTAAAAAATAATTTGGGGCTGCACTAAAAATGACTCAAAAAAACTAGAAACTTTTCGGACCCCCCACGTACGTCCAAATATTTGGAACGAATTAAGGTCGTATGTCGAGATACCGCGATATGTGGTGTATAGTAGCAATACACAACACTACAAAACAACATATTGTTTTTCCTTCCTGCATAATTGTGATACAATACGTCTCAATCGCGCGCGCGCGCGTTCCATAATAGAAAATATAATAGCGGGCGATATAAATTGTTGTTGTTGTAACACAACCATTTCTTTAACTCATGTGATAAAATTGTTTTGTATTTCATACAGCACAAAAATTTCAAGGATCTTTTTAAAGCGCGCATAATTTGAAATCATTTTTCATGATTCATAGATCAGTCGGTCGGTTATATTGTAGCATAGTGCAGTTTTATCAAAATACGACGACGACGACATAGCTGCGACAAAAACACGCTGCAGACAACTATTAATTTTTATCACTTATAGGAAATTCTTATCTATTACTGTCACATTTTTTTCGAGAGACGCATTTTTGTTTGTTTTTAACATATCTATCTACGTATGACGATGATGATGATGCACTAAAAACACCCAAAGCGGCTTTAAATGTGTATTTTTGATAAGTAATTTCTATATGGAAACACAATCCGTATTATTTACGCCCAATTTGGAAAATTCGACCGCTTAAAGGTATGAGATTATTGCTAAAATCGTTAGCAAACGTTTTCGAATTTGATCTATAGCGGCTAATAATTTTATAGTTCAATGGAACTTATTAATCTTGTAAACCGTTCAAGCGTTGTAAGTTAAATAAAAACGTTAATAAGCCTTTTAGATGATTGCAACGACGGAAACTGCCTCAATTTATATTTCTCTTATTGCAACACATTATTAAAACACAGAAACAAAACTAAATAAATAAAATTGGAAATCTGTTGCATAATAATTATGCATTTGCTAGATATTTATAATATGACAAGTGCAAAAAGTGATAGTTTGCGGTATGATGAACAACAAAAAGAATGTTAAACATGGGTACATTATTATAATGATTAAGGAAGTAAATAACTTTACACACGTGAGATATAATTTTGATGAACTAATGGGAATATCTCCCACATATTTAGATAAATCAAAAAGTAATTTGCGTCAATTTATTTCTTTTATTAACACATTAGAATAAAAACATTTAGATATCTCATAATTATAATTTTTTATGTCTAGTACAAAAAGTGACAGTTTATGGCATAATGCAGCGAAAAGTCAGTTGGTATAACAAATTTTAAGCGTGCATTATTATAGCTATAATAATTAAACAAGTAAATGGCTTTACACACGAAATATATGAATAATTTTGATAGACTAATGTGAATGCCTTTTGGAAAATTAATAAAACTTATTATTAAAATAAAAATGAATTATGGACATAAAATTGCAAATTATCTTATTTATACCAGAAATATAAAAAGTGACAGTTTAGCATAATACAATGAATAGTCTCGCACGAGATATAGGTAAGTACTTACAACAAATTTTAAGCGCACACCATTGTAATAATTAAACAACTAAATGACTTTACACACGAGATATACTAACATATATAGCTGGATTGAAAAATATATAAAAAATATTTAGAAGTTTAGTAAGTGAAGAACTGTA
This sequence comes from Adinopsis sp. GC000173, assembly GCA_030264715.1. Lineage (NCBI taxonomy): Eukaryota > Metazoa > Arthropoda > Insecta > Coleoptera > Staphylinidae > Adinopsis > Adinopsis sp. GC000173. The sequence continues at coordinate 22,542 of JARJDW010005076.1, forward strand.
AAATAAATTTCACCAAGTGAAAAAGTCTGGATTCACTTGCAATAATCAAAAAGCTACTTTGCATTTAATTTTTAACACGAATGTTCGCAAAACACACATTTTTAAATGTAGGTTTGTCTCTTTTCATCGAATAAAAATGTAGTTTACTAACAATTAATAATTATGTATGTAAATGAGGCAGCAATAAATAAATTTGTATAACAATTATAATCAATTATTTATAGCCGCATTATAAATATTTAGTTTAACTTAAATTTGACTACATTTCAAGTTCGATAAAGTGTAATTAAATTCATGTTTTTTAATTGTGAATAAACTATTTATTTCATTGTATTAGAAAAGAATTTCGTTTCGATAAATAGGTAGGTAGGTATACTATAGATATAATTTAATTATTTTTTTTACATTCCACCTGGTGGTTATATTTTTCCAATTGTGTAACAAATTCATTAATTATACCAGAGCACGCCGATTAAACAAACTAGATATAATAAAAAAAGCATATTTATTTATTATTGCAATTAGCAGGTTGCCTCTCAACACTCAACAGCTCGCTCGCCCAAATTAAATCATTTCGTTCAATCAACAAATTATCATTCTTAACTGCTAGTTTTAATTAAATTTAATAACATTCTTAGCGTAATTCGAGTGCAATAAAAAGCGAGCTGGAAAGATTTTCATTTTTTTTTATAGCCGTTTCAAAATAAATTATTTCCATTATATTTTCGGGTAAAAAAAATGTATAATCTATTTTTAAGCACACTTCAGCATCTTATCCAACCACCCATAATTATAAGAAATATTTATTAAACGCATCCTTAAAAAGTCATTTCATCTTTCATGAGCTTCATCGTTTTCCTAACAAATTAGCTCGATAAAAATGTGCGTTATTACATAAAAAATACACACTTAATTAACTTTTTGAATTTGGCTTGGAGATTTTTTGATTATATCCCAGCATTGGCATTTTTAATTGGCTATTACTATAAACGTTTTCTCACACACACACACGCGTACACAAAAAATTGCTTTCACCTATATAATTGGTATTCAATCATAGCGAAAAATCAATAATGTCATTATTATTAATATTATTGCGTAATGGGCTCTCTCACCGAGAGCCGCACAATAAGGGAATGCAGAAAATTTTAAGTAGCAAATACTTGTGTGTGTAATTTACGTTTAATTAGAAACGAGTTTGGCTAATATAGAAATGTAGATCATTTCTTGATTTAGATTCCATTCGTTATAATTTCCTATTTATTGAAAATATCAATGGGGCAATCAATAATGCAGTTTACAGGATTGGTTTAAGCACTTCAAAAATTTGTATTTTTATATAATTATTCTTAATTTTGCTCTTATCTGTAAATAACAAAATAGTAATGATGTTTTGACAAAAATTTATTGGAAAATACGTGAAAGTTTAGGTTATTAAACTTTTGTTATTGCTTTCTTCGAGTTTTTAATAAACAATATAAAATTATTGCTTTTTCTAGTGCTTTTAGGTGAAAACAAAATGTAAATTATTTATAAAATCGAAAAATATGTGGAAAATCATTTTAGTTCATGTCAGAAAACGTTAATTTTGAAGTTTGAAGTGTCAAAACTTTTATTTTTATTTTGTTAAATTATTAAATTGTAAAGTAGCAATCTTTTGGATGTAGAGTGAATCATGATTTCACAAAAATTGATTGAAAAATGTGAAAATTGTATGCAAATTTAGGTTTTTACATTTTTTTTATTGCTTCCTTTGAGTTTTTCGATACATTTTAAGAAAAAGTAAACGTTAATTGGTTAAAAAAAATCTAAGAAAATGTGAAAAATTATTATTGCTTCATGTGTAATATGTAGAGTGTGCTATGGTTTCACAAAAATCAATTGAAAAATGTGGAAATTGTATGCAAATTTCAGTTTTTGCATTTTTGTTGTTGCTTTTTTAGTGTTTTCGATACATTTTAAGAGAAAACTAAAAGTAAATTAGTTAAAAAATGTAAAAAATTGTAAAATATTATCATTGCTTCATGTGTAATATAAGAAAACGTTAATTTTAGTTTTATTTTTGTGTGATTTTGAATGTTTAACTTGTTATTTGATGAAAAAATCTAAGCACAAATTTTCATAATCCGTCCCTGGCATTTTTAAAACTCTACACCACGCAAAAAAAACAAAATGTTTATTAGAAAGTAATATCCTTTCTTTTATTGTGCAAAAAAGTATTGTATACATATAAAGTAAGCACTTACAGGTATTATTATGCGCATTTTGCAGATTAAAATAACTTATGTTTTTCAATAGATTAAGATAGAAACGGCGCGGCAAAAAAGTTGTTGTTTACACAATGTTTCAATTTGCAATTAATAATAATAAAATGAAAAGTTTATGCGTTATGCAATAACTGCAACTCATTTATGATTTATAATTTAACTACAGTGTATATATAATAAAATATAAAATTTTAAAATCCATATTTTACGTAAATTTCGAAACACACACCGAGTAGTGTAGTGTAATGTTGTATCAATTTTACGTATTTTAGGTAAATCAAATAATTTTATTATTATTATTATGCCACAAAATACGCGCATTTACGATTTAAATACTTTATTCACAATTAAATTAATTTAATTGATTTACAAACAAAATGCAATGTAAATAATGTGTTATTTTTACAGCCAGCATGAATATTAAATTTTAAATTAATCGTTTGAAATAATATTATTTTCATCGTTTAAATCGCTCCAGCCATCCATCGGAAAACAACGTTAATTGAATTTACATTAAATAAATTTATACGCGTCTTTAAAACTATGTAGGTCGGTATATTACGCATTAATTAATTATATAATGTTAACATCTTCCAAAAGATTTTGATATTTTAATGTTTTCATACATATTATTTAATATGAAAGAATAAAGATTTTTTGTTTTTGTTTACATGTTTTTTTATGTTAAATTTTAAATTAATCGTTTGAAATGCTATTTTTGTCGTTAAATATCTTCAGCCACCATAAAGCTACGTTGCATTTTATTATTAGATAATACAATGATTCTCAACCACTGTGTTGCCAAAACAATCCGCAAATAAACGTTAATTTTTGCTTATTTGTTTTTTTATAAGTTTATTCTTGCAGATTTTTGAAGGTTGACATGAAAAAAATAAGATGAACTAATAAATAACTGGGAAAATATGAATTTTTATACTCGTTTGTAGAATTATTTTATTTTTAAAGCGATTTTTGGATAAATTCAGTAATTTAATTAGTTTTTTAACATTAAAAAGAAAATCGATAAGAAAAAATTGCATTACAGTTATTCATGTATCGAGGCAATAAGGTGGTACTTTAATGCCGAGTACGATAATTCATTTTTTATGCCTAGGCATTAAAGTAGCATTTAATTAACTGATTTCCGTTAAAACATTTTTTCCTTCCAATTTTTCAGAATTGCAAAATGGACAGTGAATTTACACATTATAAATATACATCTAAATAGATTAATATATAATTTTGATTTAGAAGACAAATAAAAAGTAAATTTATATTATACTGAAATATATATATTTATATCGTTGTTCATCAATTGCCTAGCTAACAATATTGATAATATGACGTTAGCATCTTCTTCCAAAGTATATTAAATAGTTACTGCTCGTTCTTCGCGCTTGGATAAAGTTAGATTTAGTTTTGTTTATGTATGCGTCAAAATTATCTACGTAGGTGCGGGTGTATAAAGTTTGATTTATAAAAAAAAGTGTAATAGTTATCATTTTTCTAATATATGTATATAAAGTTTTGCGTCTATGGAAGTTGTTGTTGTTGTTGCTGCTACTATACAACAACATTTTTAACCATCACAAAACATCTCATCATCAATTTGTTTTATTCATACATCAATTTAACTCCACTGCTTTTAAAGCTTAAGTTCGAAGCGCGCATAATCCTCATCTATTTTTAATTATCATCAATAAAAACCTCGTATATAAAGTTATAAAACAAAATCGAAGAGCAAGCAGCATTAAGAGCCAGCGCAGAAGAAGAGGAAGAAAACCAAGAAGAGTAAATTTACACACAAGAGCAGGAGGAGAGGAAAAAAAAGAAAAAACTTTTTTTGCTTGTAAAGTGGTGAGAGAAGTAGAAACATTGCAATAAAAGTTTATTTTCAATCAAAAGTGACATTAAAAAGTTTTGTGTGCTGTAAGCCATGAATAGTTCATTATTTTCTTACATAAATAATGAATAAATAAATAAATACTCGTTATATATCTACCTATATATATATAAATTATTATAAAATGGTAATCAATGTTAAAAAGGCAAAAATTACGTGTGCAATTCATCATTTTATAAACAAAGATAAAAAGCTTTTGTAAGTTAATGAGCTTAAAGTAATTAATGAATTGATGCCATAAAATTCAATAGGAAAAAAATAAAATCTATATTAAAAGCATTTGGTAAGATGCAGCAAGGGAAGAAAAATTGTATGAAGAAGAAGAAGAAGGAGGAAATGAAAGAGAAGGAAAATTTTATAAATTCGGTGGCATGTTAAAACCACTTAATTTAAAGTGCTCCTTTTTTGCTCTGTGTGAATATATATATAGATATATAAAACAGACACCCGAATTCAATAGGCGAGAGCGCTTAAACTTTTAACATTTACCATAATAATAAATACGAATAAAAATAATTATAACATTAAAATAAACATTTCCAGTGCGAATCAATATAGCGCGCGATGTGATGCGGCGATGAAATTTATCTGTGGCACAAACGCACTCTAACCAGGTGATATGGAAAGAAACAATAAGTAATGTGGAAAGTATAATGCGAGTGAGATAATAATCTACAACGCTGTATAAATAAATCTACGAATAGAAATTAATACACACTCGATTTCATAATCATGTTTAATGCTCCATTAAAATTTAATTCTCGATTAAAGTTAATGACACAATATCGAAGATTTAACATTGCTAACCTTGTTTTTTTATGTAACTGCCCGGAGCATTTGGGAATACAGCATTGCCAATCTCACTAATGGGAGAATTAACTAATGACGGAATTAAATTGATTATGAAATTTAAACATTTTAAAATTATTAATATTTAATGTATAATAATTTGAACCATTTTATATTCTCGCTTAGCGATGAAATCGTCGAATTGCAACTCTTTGTTGTAAAGTGAGCAGTATTATTATTATTATTTATCCTCCCCCATACTCGTTGTTGGCATCAAAAATGATGTAGCAAATGGCTATTAAGAAATTTATTTGTGTGTAATCGCAAAAGTAAAATTGCATGAAACAGTAATTTTGTGGAGATTTAATTGTTCATAAAATTTATGTAAATATAAATAATTCCATATATACTTGAAAATGCATTCGAAATGGCTTGAACTTTAAAACCTTACATATAGAATGCGCTTTATATACATACACATATATACAGTGTGTCCCCGGATCGACTTCACTATAGGAAAAAATCATCGAAATATTTGGAGTCTTGTGCTGCCGCTTTGGAATCAACCCCTGCTTAGTCTGAAATGAATTTTAAGCATATTTTCACTATTTTAAAATTTAAGGGGGGGCTGATAATGGGGGAAAAGTGATTTTGTGTTCAGGTAAAGTGCCATTTTAAGCAATAATACGACAAAATATTATTAAGATAAGTTGCTTAGAATATAAAATTATGCACATATGCAAAATTTCACAATTATTGGATTACTTTGACAAAATCAGAAAAAATTATTTATGTTCAGGTAAAGTGCCATTTTAGCCAATAATACGACAAAATGTTATTAAGATAGGTTGTTTAGAATATAAAATTATGCACATATGCAAAATTTCACAATTATCAGATCACTTTGACAAAATCAGAAANGTAACGTGCCCTTTCGGTCAATAATACGGCAAAATCTTATTGAGAAAAGTTGTTTAGAATATAAAATTATGTTCGTATGCAAAATTTCACAAATATCGCAACAACTTGACTAAATCAAACACCTATGCCATTCAAAGAAGGAATATAGAACTAATCACAGAATTATTAAAATGTGGAGCCAATGTTAACGTTTGTGATGCTGAAGGAACACTTCTCTTACACGCAATAGAATGTATGTCTGATATTGAAGTAATCAGGGAACTAATTGTAAACGGTTCTAAGCTTGATAGTAAAGATAACAACGGAAAAACATGTTTACATTACTCAATATTGTGTACATATAATGAAGAAATAGTTGAAGAATTGTTTAAGTACAAACTGGATATTAATTGCAAAGATGTATTAAAAAAGACATCTTTATACTATGCAGTTAAAAAATCACGACCTGTATCAATAATTGAGAAGCTTGTGAAACATGGTGGGGATGTGCATGAA
>JARJDW010005077.1:0-26065 GCA_030264715.1 Adinopsis sp. GC000173
CCGATTAAACGCTACATTTTTCCAAGAAGGACTCGCACTGCTTGCAAATTCGGCCAATATAATTAGATTTCTTTTTCATCGGCCTAAAAACAAAAAATCAATGGTTTCAACATTTTATCATCCAATCTCATTTGGTTACTATTTAATGAAATGGTGCGTTTGAATATGATTGGATAGTATGTCTTTTCCTAATACAAAGGTGAATCAAATATAAACCAGAAGCATTTTTTAATATATTCGTAATACTAGCTAAATATAAAAAGGCTTAATATTACCTAGTTTTATGCATAAACATCAGTTTTTGTAAGAATTTTTTTCCCAAAGTTTAAGAAATGAAAATTCTTTCGACAAAAGCAACGAAAACCTTTAGCTAGATTTTCCCTGCAAAACTCAAACTGTAAATGCAACAGACTTGTCCAACGCCATAAACACATTACTACTATTAGAAAACATGTGACTCTCCCTTATACTATTGTAAGACAATTCAAATTAAAGTTTGTCCTGAAGGTAGATTCACTTTTTTGGTTCTCAGTTCGTTATTTTGAGCATTTACTTTAACAGAACACGACTTAAGAGTAAGGAGAATTATTTGACGTTGTCTCAGTTTAAACCACGTCTGTATTGAGAGAACGTATTCGGCCAAGTGCCTAAATCCCAAAAACAAAGCGGAAAACAACAATCTAAATCTGTTTTCTGGATGACACTGAAACATTTTCGCTATTGTCTGAACTGGCCCTTCAGTTTCCACCTAATTGGCAACAACTTTTAAAAGATTTAAAGTGAAGGCATTCGCATGTTCATTATGTAACTACCATTTAATTATAGTGGGCTAATAAAACTCAGACATTGACTATGCAAAAAAATTAACACACAATAGAATTAATATTTCGTATTAATAAATAAAAAAATAACTCCGGTTTATATTTGATTCGCCGTCGTATTAAAGAATGTTTACGTTACCAGATTTGGTTCGCGTTCGATACGAAGAAGCGTCCGCAGCGGTTCCATCAAGTTGAAGCAGACCTACGAGCATCTGATGGAAAACGGCGACATTGGTGTGAATCGCGTCAGTTCGGCGCGCGCCCGTCCTCACGATCTCGACATCAAGCTGTTGCAGGCGAAGCGCCAGCAGGCGGAGATGCGCCGCAATCAGCGCGAGGAAGATCTACGCGAAAATCATCCCTTCTTCGATACGCCGCTGTTCGCCGTGCCACGCGAAAGCAAATTTCGCAAGATATGCCAGCTGATCGTATACGCACGCTACGATGCACGATTAAAAGATCCACTCACCGGCAAGGAGCGCAAAGTTAAATACAAAAGTTTGCAGTAAGTTGTATATTCTTGTATGTTTGGGTTAATACTCAGATCATTTATTATTGTATAGTAACTTTCTGGGACTTGTTACGTATTTGGATTGGGTGATGATCATGATGACGACTCTGTCGTGCCTTTCGATGATGTTCGAAACACCTTACTATCGCGTAATGGAGAACTACAGCCTACAGCTCGCCGAGTATAGCTTTGTGATCTTCATGAGCATGGAGCTGTTTCTGAAAATTCTAGCTGATGGCTTATTTTTCACCCCGAAAGCATACATCAAAGATTGTGCTGCCATTCTTGATGTTTTCATCTACCTGGTGCGTTACAATTCAAATTTTAGCGATATTCTTACTGATTTTGTGGCATTCTTAGGTGAGCTTAGTGTTCTTATGCTGGATGCCGCGCCGTGTACCTCCAAAATCCGGTGCCCAGTTACTGATGATACTACGTTGTCTGCGTCCGCTTCGAATCTTCACTCTTGTGCCTCATATGCGTAAGGTAGTATACGAATTATGTCGAGGCTTCAAGGAGATCTTGCTCGTATCCACGCTGCTCATCCTCCTGATGTTCGTTTTCGCCAGCTACGGTGTGCAATTGTACGGCGGCCGATTAGCGCGCTGCAACGATCCTATGATTACAAAGCGCGCCGACTGCGTAGGAGTCTTCATGCGACGTGTCTTCGTCACGAAGATGAAACTTAAGCCGGGTCCGGACGAGAACTATCCGGCGATTTTGGTGCCGCGCGTCTGGGCAAATCCAAAACGCTTCAATTTCGACAACATTGGCGATGCGATGTTGGCGTTGTTTGAGGTGTTATCATTCAAAGGATGGCTAGACGTGCGCGATGTTCTCATAAAAGCACTCGGTCCAGTACGTAAATTATCAAGTTTGTATAATCACATCGTTTAATTTTGTTTATTTTTAGGTTCATGCAATATACATACACATCTATATATTTTTGGGATGCATGATCGGATTGACGCTGTTCGTGGGCGTTGTTATTGCTAACTATTCTGAGAATAAAGGCACGGCACTATTAACTGTAGATCAAAGACGATGGTAAATAATAATACATTGTGTGATAAAAACATAAGCGTACATATTGTTGCTTTTTTAGGTGTGACTTGAAAAAACGGTTGAAAATTGCGCAGCCTCTCCATTTGCCGCCGCGTCCAGACGGCAAAAAATTCCGCGCCTTCATCTACGATATCACGCAAAACATCAAGTTCAAACGATGTGTGGCTGTGATGGTGCTAATAAACAGCTCCCTGCTCTCCGTGACGGTGAGAAAATATATTGATAAGCACACCCTGACTTTAATTAACATAACTTTAATGTAAAATGTCCAAAGTTGTGAGCGAAAATTATTCAGGGTGCCTTCATCATTCAATGTTTTGCCCCTGTCTCTAATTGAAGTTCACATATTTCAGTGGAGTAAGGAGGCTTTTTACACCATATGGCTGGCTTACGTAAACATGATGTGTATTTTGGCATTCGTCGTGGAGGTGGTTATGAAGAATATTGCCTTTACGCCACGCGGCTACTTGCAATCCAGACGCAATCGTTACGACCTACTCGTGACTGTTACTGGTGTCATTTGGGTGTTTTTCCATGCTGCCTTTAGCGTAATTACAATTCATGCTTAAATAATACATCAAGAATTTGATTGAAATTTAATTTCAGAATGATCTGTCATATTTCATTGGTTTTATGGTTGTTATATTGCGCTTCTTCACAATCACCGGAAAACATGCAACGCTAAAGATGTTGATGCTGACAGTGGGCGTCTCAGTCTGCAAAAGTTTTTTCATTATCTTCGGAATGTTTCTGTTGGTGTTTTTCTACGCCCTGGCTGGAACTATCATATTCGGTACGGTCAAGTACGGCGAGGGCATTGGACGGTACGATATTCATACGTAATTAACTTTTTGCGTGGATAATATATGAATTGTTTTGCAGGCGGGCAAACTTTGAATCACCGGTAACGGGCGTCGCGATGCTTTTCCGCATCGTCACAGGCGAGGATTGGAATAAAATTATGCACGACTGTATGATACAGCCGCCGTATTGTACGCCCGCCGACAACTATTGGGAAACAGATTGCGGCAACTTTACCGGCTCGCTCGTCTACTTTTGCACCTTCTACGTGATAATAACGTACATTGTGCTAAACTTACTAGTGGGTACGCATTGTATGCATAATGTATGCGTGACCCAATTTTACATCGTTCACTCTTTTCACAGCTATTATCATGGAGAACTTCTCATTGTTTTATTCAAACGAGGAGGACGCGCTGCTATCGTATGCGGACATACGAAACTTTCAGAATACGTGGAATATTGTTGATATACATCAGAAGGGTGTCATTCCTGTGCGACGTGTAAGTGACAGGTTTGTTTGATATGTGTGCGATTACTAAACGTAGGTATCACTCCGTACAGGTGAAATTCATTCTGCGTTTGCTGAAAGGCCGTTTGGAGGTAGATCCGCAAAAGGATCGACTTCTCTTCAAGCATATGTGTTATGAATTGGAGCGTTTGCATAACGGCGAGGACGTCACATTCCACGATGTTATCAAGTAATTAATGCACTTAAAATCCCTTATATATCAAGCATAATTCATTCCTAAACTTTACTCGTTAATGGAAACAGTTTAGCCCGTATAATTCAATATAGAAATTCAATAATTCATCCCACGCCGCTCAAACCACCCGGAAAGTAATAAATTTATATAATGTTTATTGAACAATACAATGGTAAATTGAAATAACAGAATATTTAGCAGTTTATAAATAGAAACTGCCTTCGTATTAGAGAAAATTGTTACTTTTTAGTAAATTCAGGGGTAAAACCCGTTTCAGTTTTAGTCGTGTTTAAAAGATCCCCTCCCATAATGATTTTAAATAAGATAGTATTTTCATTTTAGGGGCTCTCATTATTTTTGACGAATTCAAGCCTTAAAATGTAATAGTCTCAACGCCATGCTACGCCACGAAACTTGAAACGGACTTTAAGTACATTTGACAGACTAGGTTACCTCTAATTCAAAATCTTCCCAATCCAGCGTTAAATAATATGCTTATCCAATCTACATGTCAGTACTTATTTAATTTTATTCCAGCATGTTGTCGTATCGCTCGGTGGACATTCGCAAAGCTCTACAGCTTGAAGAATTGCTCGCCAGAGAGGAATTTGAGTACATAATTGAAGAGGAGGTCGCCAAGCAAACGATTCGAACGTGGCTGGAAGGTTGCTTGAAGAAAATACGATCAACTAACGTAAGATCCTTACCCGCAAAATTCATTAAATTTCAGCTTGTGTAATCTAAAATTTAAATCCGTGTAATGAAATGTTGGAACGTATCATTAATTCATGGCGCGAAACTCCTCAGCTTTAGCTAATGTATAATTTCCGATCATTAAATTCACGCTCTTTCATGTGCAGAACAAGCAGAACAGTCTGATCGCCGGGTTGCGCGCCACCAACGAGATCGTGCCGATTCCCGATACGAGCGATGAGGTGAAGAACGGCGCCAAGGATAAGGAAACCGATGCCGAAAAGGTAGCAATTCATTTCGCCGCACCCAGCACTTAGTGTTGTTAATCTGTTTATGCATGCAGGAAAACGAACCGCCGCGCAAGCAAAAGATTATAAATCTACCTCGATCCGATAGCATTGGTAGCGCCTCGGGCAGGAAGTACTTGGCACCAACATTATCCGATCCGGCTGCACGCACCGAAAAGGAACGCATTTCGACCAAGAAAAAATCCAATCGACCAGCTGGTAAGCATGCAAAACACCATAATCTCGCTAAATATTCGTCAGATGCAAAGTTTCTATCTTTGAATAATATTTCATTCCATTGCAAGTAACTTTTGTAACTTTCACGGCTTCCAACGGCGATAATCTCTTGCAGCTTAAAAATAGACGATTTATAGCTTACGTACTAATCTTTCTAGAAAGACTGTGATATCTGTATGAGAGTTTAATGCAATGTTTGAATAAAAGTTTCAGCCATGAAGAATTTCAATCACTTGACTGATAATAACGAAATCAATCGAGCGCCGAAAGAGTTCTTCAGCAACAAGGCGACAATGCCGAAGATTTTAAACGCAACATATGAGATCAGGGAATGGTGGAACGAGCAGCTGAGCTACGTTTCGCAATCCAGCGAAGATGATGATTGAGTAGAGTGTAGTGTTAAATTATTGACTGTTATTTATAGTGCCAAAATTATATATATGTTTACAAAATGAATAAAATTTATAGAATAACTATTATTCCTACCTTTTCAAAGCTGGTTAATTTAATTCTTTCTTGACGTACAACACGCACTACGAGTAAATAAATAAATAAACAAAACAATAATGTGAATGTAACAGAGTTGTGATGTATGCAACCCAATATACGTGCGCACTAGGAACTAACTTCATGCGCATTACTAACACGTGAATTTTTAGGTTAGATCGCACGTTCGTTCTGTTAGTAACGCAACAAAAACAGTAAAATGCAGCATGACGATGTGAGTATGCACTTATTATTGATAAATAATTGATTAATAATTAATTTTGCAGGTGGTGTGGAGTATAATAAACAAGAATTTTTGTTCATATAAAGTAAAGTATGTATTACAATGTTTATGTACCGTATACGCTTGATGAAACGCACATTTTTGCAGCACGAGAACGCAACGATTTTGTCGCAATGAATATAATTTAACAGGCTTGTGCAACAGAGCGGCATGTCCGCTGGCAAACAGCCAATATGCAACCGTTCGCGAAGAGAAGGGTATTCTTTATTTGTACATGAAAACAGCTGAAAGGTAATTAGCGAACGTGGGCCGAAGCAAGGATTCGATTTTATATTGATTTTAGATCGGCGTTTCCACGTAAAACATGGGAGCAGGTGAAGCTATCTCGCAACTTCGAAAAGGCAATCTATCAAATCAACGAGAACCTACTATATTGGCCTGGCTTCATCAAGTCGAAGTGCAAACAGCGTTTCGTCAAAATCACACAATATTTGATACGTATGAGGAAGCTTAGATTGCGCCGACAGTAAGTCTGTTCACAAAGCAAACAGATTCCTTAAAAATAGATCAAAATCTAGACAAATATTAATTCATCGCAATTAGAATCGGTTGTTTAAATATTTATCTTGCTTATAGGAAGCTGCTGGTTCCGCTACAACGCAAGATCGAACGCCGGGAGAAGCGACGCGAGGACAAAGCGCTAATTGCCGCACGAATTGAAAAGGGCGTTGAAAAAACACTGCTCGAGCGTCTCAAAAAGGGAGTGGTACGTATTAAACCTATAAATAAATTATACACCATCTAATTTTGTCTGCGATTCAGTATCAAGATTTGTACAACATTCCGCAATCGACGTTCGACGAAGCGTTACGCGAGGGCGAGATCAGTGAAGAAGATGACGAGCTGGAAATGGAGATGGAGAATGAGAATGAGAATGAGGTGGATGCAGACGGGCCGGAAGAGTTTGTGCCGGCTGATAGCGACGACGAGGAGATCGTGTTTGATGAGGATGAGGTGATATACAATACAAACAATGAGAGAAATTTGTTTAATTGGTTTGGTTGTTTTAGGAGAGTGACAGCGGTGGCAGGGAGCAGGTGGATTTGGATAGCGATTTTGAGAGTGATACGTCCGATATTGAAGTAATTATGATTTATTTACGATTAATTACAATTCAGAAACTAAAATTGTGTTGTTATTTTATCTTCACTTATAGGATGCACATATACCACAAGCCAAGAGCAAAAAACCATCAACGTCGAAGAAATCCGGTGATAATAGTAAAAAGCCGGGCAAGAAACGTGCCCACGTTGAGCTTGAATATGAAGTGGAAACTGAGCCAATATCCAGACTCGCACATTAATAATTATAGATCAACAATAAATTCAATTATTTTGCTTAATTTACACCACTCGTATTATTTACATCGCCTTAAATATTTTCTAGGTTAGATTAGTACTAGCGCCAAATTTGCAAAAACAAAATTCCAAGGCTAACACCAAAAATGCACTTACAAAAAAAAACAAACGAAACGATGATACACAATCAGTTTTAAAGTGTGACCGATGGTGTAAACGTGCTTGTTTAAATTATGTGTTTGTTTGTCTTTTACCGAAAAATGTGAGTACATTATATTTAATCACCACCAATTTGAAACAATTCGTATGAAATGAAATCGGTCGCTAATTGATTGATTGATTAATGGATACGTTAGGTAGGTGAGTGATTGATAACTGCGTTTCGAATGTCCTTTTTGCCAGCCAGCATTTGGAGGACGGACACGTAAAAAAAACGTGATCGATGCGCTTCGCAAAAAATAAAACTTGATTGTTAATTGTGCGCGCCGTAATAGCGTGGAAATTTAGTTCCGTATGCAAAGTCTCGCTGGGATTCGACAGCTGTGTTTGATCAATTAATGATAAAATAATTCGTTTCATCATTTATGTGAAGTCGAAGAATGCAATAAATCGGCGATTAACATGAATGCATTTTTAAGGTAGATAGATTCGTTTTAAAGTGATTACATCAATTATTACTTTAAGGTTGCATTGAATGCCAAAGTGTTAATTAATAAAATTAGCAGCAATCAAAACAGTTTATAGATAATTGCAAACCTCACGTAAGAGTGTAAGTAATTAAAAAATAATTTCTCAGAAAGTGTCATGCGAAATATTATTCCAGCAACTTGTAACGAATTCGTAATGAAATTGTTAAATGCTATATTTTTATATTCGATAGGCAATGCATGAGAATAATAAAAGCACGGATTCCGTCATCGTGGTGCATAAATTGCTTGGCGCACGTTTACAACTTCCACAAATGCAACAACACGCAGCCGATTTAAGGTGGCGCCGATGCTTACGGAGCGCTTTACGAGGCCGTACATAAAATCGAAATGAAAATGCTTAAAACAGATTGCAGCATGCATAATTAAAGGACGACAGCGGCTTGCGAACGTCGTTACATTATACGAGGGTAATTCCACAACTAAGGTAAAAATGTTTACACTTTTAAACATGAGCATATTTTCAAGAAAAACTAATCTTAACACATTTTTGATTTTAATAAATAAAGTCGATGTGATGCTTTATATCTTGCGTGTCCGTATGGCGATACGTGAATGGCGTAGAATGATCCAGGTGTATGTCTTGAATGGTCGATAACAATTTTGCTACGGAAATTGCACAGCAAAAATCTACGTAATTGGAGGCAAATTTTTATGACTATTGACAACTTGGGAGCGTATTTCCAAACCGGGGTCGAGTTTTGAGGTTTTGGAGCGATCCACACAGACATAGGAGTAGGGTAAAATTATCTTAAGCAGGCGTGAGATTTAATGAAAAGAAAAAATGATATCGATATTCGTTTCTTTCTGCAACAGGTTAAATAGTATCGACATAATTATTGGTTTATATTATGTAACATACCTGCTTAAGATAATTCGACTCTACTTTGCCCTACTTCTCTATATGGGCGCATCGCCCCAAAATGCCAAATCTCGAATCTTGTTCGGGAATATGCTCCCTGTTAAGGTTTTCTGCAGAATTCAAATATCGCCGTTCATATTTCTTCAAAATGTAATAGGGACAAGTAACAAAAATAACATGGAAAGTAACTCTGTAACAAATAAACCTGGAAATCTGGCACATCTAGCAATTTTTGGTATATCTGTCAAAATGTGGTCTTACAGAAGTTGGCTGAAGATGTAAGCGCGATAGGCTCATTCTTCTAGTGTTAAACTGTCGTAATTAAACAAATAGGTTTCCTTTTGAATTGTGGAGCCTAAAATGAACGCCTCTACCGCATGGCTTATATTAAGACGCGTTGCCACTTACACTCGGTGGTCCAAGCCAGCTGCCTCAACCGTCTGTGCATAAATCCGCCACTGTTCAATACCACTTTCTAGGGAATGTGATTATGATTAAAAATCATAAAAACATAGGAATCTATGATGTATTTTCTATGATCATTTTGAAGGTTAATAAATGCGTTATTTTTCTTTGTAAACAGTATTTTCATTAATTTTCTATGCATATATCAACGCCATATCGGTTTATTAGAAAATATATGACCACATGTCTCATCGTATTGTTTTCCAGCCATATCATCTTTTCGTTTTGGTAGTCACTGGCTGATTAATTTTTAATAATAAATTAGACAGGTGTTATGAATATCAATGCGATATTTACATAAACATNGTCTCATCGTATTGTTTTCCAGCCATATCATCTTTTCGTTTTGGTAGTCACTGGCTGATTAATTTTTAATAATAAATTAGACAGGTGTTATGAATATCAATGCGATATTTACATAAACAAACATATTTTTTTAATGAAAAAAAAAACGCATTATAGGATACATTTGTCAGGGGTGGACAAACTTTTTATATTGTGAGCCAAAATGAGGACATAATTTTACTCGAGGATCAAAAAGGTACTTAGTAAAAATTAAGATCGTGAAAGTTATATTTTAGATCACCATGTTGTCCCTTAGTAGTTAAAATGATGTAATGCCCAATATCTCTAGTGGTATTGAGATAAAAAGTGTTATATTCAGCATTAATAGACTGTACAAGGCGGTTAAAATGACGTATTTTTGGATGGCTATTAAGGAATTTGTTTATGTTCAAAATGATAGGTATAGTAGAGAACATAAATGGATTTTTGTTTGTGTTACTTAAGAGGTCTTTGTTGTGGAATTACCCTTGTATATTAGCGCAATCGATGCGGCGGCGTTTTGATTAAACAACGAAAAAACCACCACCGATTGGTAATCAATCACGAGCGCACGACAATATATATTGAAAGTGCATGGCCTGTTGCAGCCAGCGGTAACGCGAAAAACGTGCATGAGCGAGCAACAACGTAAACGCGCTGATAATTTATTAAAACAAACTTTTAGCGGAATTGCGCGCAACTGGAATAGCTTCATCTGAAAATAATGCACTCAATTCAATAACAACAAACAAAAAAACGCAGCAATATATACTTGTTTACATACATTTCGTCGAATTGAATAATAATTTTATCGAGATTGGACGCTGACCGATTGAACTAGTGTTTCCCAAACTTAGATTTACTAAATTTCACATATCCCTCCATTCCACATAGGAAATATATAAACTATTTAAATAATTTTTTAGTATCTCCACAGAGATTTTTAAACATTCAATTTTGCATAGAGTTTTCTTTACGTGGCGCAAGTTTTGACGATTTTCTTCCGATTTTTCTTTGATTTTTGGCATTTTTCTTTAAAAAAATTTAAGGAACTCCATTAAAATCGTTCGAAAAATGAGAAGAACGAAGTTCTTGGTAGAGATACTTACAAATAATTTGAATAGTTTATTTAATTTCCTATGAATAAATTGCACAGCATGTTTTTGCATGGAAATATATATGAAGTTTTGAAGAACTGCATTGGGGCATAGGACAAAATAGGTTGAGAAACACTCGATTAAATGTTCGAATTGTTAGTACAATTGCGCGAGAAGCGAGAAGCGAGAAGAACAAAGTTCTTATTTTTTAATCGATTTTGATGAAAATCTTTAAGTTTTTTGAGTGGAAATGCCGAATATCAAAGAAAAATATGAAGAATGGAGATATATATGAAATTTCGAAGAACTGAATTGTTGGGGCATAGCATAAATAAGTTTGGGAAACGCTGGTTTAAATGTTCGGATTGTAAGTACGCTGCGATCTATAAATTTCAATCATATTAAAGTGGCTCCGATGCACGACGATTGTGTAACGCTTGTTCCCACCGATTTTTTTTTCTCTCTGACTACTACACTACGATTAACCTTAGACTTGACACATTGCGAGAATGCGTCATGCGTTTTATTATTTCAAGGCCGTCGTCCTTCGTTCGAATTGAAAAATAAAAACCGGTGGATGTGTATATATTTCTGTTTGTGTTGATGAGTGTATTTCCTCTAAACTATTTAATTGCGTAGCGCATTTTGCAACGGCATTGTGGTCGTACTGCGCGCGGTGTGAAAGTTTGTGTCAATGTTTTCAATGCAAATATTGTACGAGATGTGCTGGAGAGTAGTCACTCACTCAGCTCAGCAGCGCGTTTTCGAAAAGTTTTTTTGGCTATGCATCTAATAGGTTTCACGTTGCTGGCGATATATGTAAATATTTTTAGAAGCAACAAAGCGATGATGGTAGTGCATGTTAACAAATGTTTCTTGGGAAAATAAGCAAATATCGGTTTTGGTTGGCATTTCTATTTGAGTAAAAAAACCCACGCACACACACTTGGAGATAATTTCTATACAATATGCTGGATTCGAATTCTGTCAAGCTGACAGAAATAATAAATCTGATTAAAAGATATGTAAACTTTTTATAAGTATCTACACAATGTAATGTCAACTGTCGTAGAAAAATTTTAATATAAAATAATGTAAGAAAAAAGTTTAAAAGTTTTTATATAGAATCTAAACATTTTCCAGTTGAGAAATAAAATGATTTTTTTATAACAAGAAATGTTATATTTATTCAAAAAATTGGTAAAGTTTGTTTTATGCAATAAAATATAACTAACATAATGAATGTTGCAAACAAGTATAAAACATTTTATTATTACGAATAAACAAGTATATGCAAAAAACTATCTGAGCTGTTTATGTTGAAAGTGGCTTAAGTCCATATACGTTGTTGTAAAATAAATTAAGTGTTTTTTATTATAATACAATAAATAACAAACAAATACAAGACATATTTTATTTATTTTAAAAATTGGCAAAGTTTCCTTTTAGGGAAAAAATATAACTTGCACACTGAATACTGTATACTTTATTGTTATGAACGAACAAGTGTATGAACCATTTAGTTTGAAAGATTTATCATAAACAATTTAATCTAACGAAAGGTACGTAATCTAAAGCAAGTTGAAGAATTTAAACTATTAAACTGATGAGAAGTTTTAAACTCGAGCAAATTGCAGCAATTTCTATTTGAGAAATCAGATACGTTGCTTTTAAAGTAGTAATGCATTATTCAATTTTATTATTTAAATAGCAAGTATACAATAAACATTGTCCGAATGTAAGGCGAAGCGTTCTTTATTAAATCGAGTTTTAAAATTTTATACAAGCAAGAATGTTTGCTTGAAAATAAAATAATAAAATCATTAAATACTAACAAATATAAGACATTTATCGTACTTTGCAAAAATCAAAAATTATGTTTGTTTCATTTAGTTTATATCGGTTGGGTGTTATTAATAGAATTGTTTTCGAAAAATGTAATTGTTTCATTTCAAATTAAGGCATTATTTTTGGGGTTTAGTTCAAATATTGAAGACAGGCCCATTTTTTTTAGTTGTACCACTGGACCAAGCTTAGATTTAAAGCAAAATTTTGCAATTTGTTTAATTTACGACTTTTTGTTAACTAGCATTTGTGGAGCTTATATTTGGGCTAAATGGTATTTAATTTACGTATGTGCACAGCAACTTTTAATGACCTTCAAAAATTGTAGAGAAAATTTAGTAGGCATATTGTAATGTTTAATTCCACATTATGCAATAAATCATTAAACTAACAATAATTTTACCAAAAATGTTGTGTAAAAATGAATAAATAAATGTTATAATCATAAAAAAATTAGGTAACCCTAAATAATAATAAATAATTTAGTGGAAGTAATAAAAATGAAATGAAATAAAAGAGATAGACTGTGTTGGAATGACCTTCAAAAATGTACTATTTAATAAAAAAAAAATTAGTATACTATAGACAGTAAATTCTATAATGCAATAAAGCGTTAAATTAAAAAGAATTTGACAAAAAATGTTGTTTAAATTAATGAACTTTGTTTGAGAAATAATTGAATGTAATGAAAATTATGTACATAATTTAAATAAAAAAAAAACTAATTTGTTTAAAAATAGATAGAGGAAGTTTTAATGACTTTTAAACGAGGTAGAAAAACAGGGAATTAAGTGTACTGAATATTTTATGTTACAATTTGTTAAAAAATTGTTGTATAAACAAGTTTAAATCAAGTATATTCTCAAAATATTCGATTTTTTAATTCTTGTTGGTTGATAAAATATAATTTATTGTAAAATTTCATACCACTTTTAATTATAGAATTTATTATATGTATGTTCCATCGAGATAGAATAACTTGGAACTAAGAATACTGAATTTGCTATGATACAAAATGATAAAAATTTGTTGTATTAAAACATTTAAATTAGGTAATTCTTGTTGATAAATAATTTATTTAGACGATGAAAATTGTATTACTTTTAATAATAGAATTTATTATATCTATGCTGGTTGGAAAATTTTAATTAAAAAAGAAACGAAGAAATGTTAATTATTGTATTAAAAAAACAAATAAAATGAATGAAAGTTATTTACTTTAAAATATTGGTTGCGTTCGCGTTGTATGACCTTTACAAAATAGGTGTCTACACCAAAAAAAAAACTAAACCAGTGAAGGCTACAAAAAATGTTAAAATTTGTGCTCAAAATAAAATGTTTGCTGCATTAATAATATTTTTTGTTGATTAATAAAAATTACGAAATATATTGTGGGATTTCAATTGAAAAAAACCTTAGCAATTTGGTATATTAGGTTCTAGTAGTCGAGTCGCTTCTGCTGAAAATATTCTTTACTACAATAAATAATAAACAAATAAAATGAACGAAATTATTTAAAAATTTGTTTGGGTTTGTTTTAATAATGTTTAACTATGCAAACAACTAAAATTAATATATGAAATGCTGCAATAAAACAAGTTAATAATAATTTGGCATAAAGTCGTTGCGTAAACAAGATAAACAAATATATAATAATAAATTAATTTAATAATAATTATTATTAAAATGAAGTGCGGTTTATTACAATAATAACACTTAATTATAAATAATTTAATATAGTGGTATTATGAATGTAGGTATTAATTAATAAAGTAGTTGAAGAAGTTTAATAATAAAAACTTTATGCAAGTGGAGATATAATAGTTTGCTGTAGTTATATGATGTAATTTGCAGTGCATTTCATTCAGTAATGTACTTAGGAAAATGTAATTTAGGTATAAAATTTACTTATTTAGTATCTCTACGAGATTTTCAAAGATTAAATTTTGATTGAATTTTTAACGATTTTCCTTCGGTTTTTCTGCGTTCTTATACGTTTTGATCAATTTTTAATGAGTTTTATTTACATCGATTAAAAGCGCAAAAAGATTCCAGTTCTTCTCGATTTTTCGAACAATTTGGATGAAAATCTTTAAATGTTTTGGTAGAATAAATATCAAAAATCAAAGAAAAATTGTATACTGTATAGATATGTGGTTCCTAACCGGTGTTCCGGGGAACATTAGTGTTTCGTAAACATTTAAAAGTGATTCTTTAGTACTGGGAGAATTATCTATTCAATAGCAATATTTTCAAATCACGAAAAGAACTATTAACATTTTATAATATACTATATTTCAACTTTATTATTATGTGAAGTAGGTTTTTCTACGTTATTAAATATAAAAATTAATGCGGCCTAATTTGGAAGAAATAGATATGCAAAAAAGACATTTAATATTCCGCCTACAATTTTTCTATATAATGGTGTTCCCCGCGTTAGAAGAGGTTATTTTGTATACCTAAGTGTACGAAGTCGTTGTGATGTGCAAAATTATTTACTCCCAAGTAATAATAATCAAATAAATAGAATGAATTTATGGTTTTTAATTTTAAATTGATTGACTTGCCTTTAATGACATTTAAATATGTAAAAAATATATTAAATGATATGATAAAAAATTACGTAATTAATTTAGCAAAACATATTCAAATAAGAGAGTTTTTTAAATTTGACGTCGGAAATTTTTATTGTTTGATATTAAATTATTTAATTTAGAGATAATTACGTAATTTTATGTTTAATATATTTTATACTAGTTGAAGAATGTTAGTAATAGAACGTAAAAATGATTGAAACTTTAGTATTGTGAATATAGTTTAATAATGCTTATGCTAGTTGCAAAAATATAACAATAAAAAGTTTATATAATATAATAGTTTTCTGCACTTATCATACAAAGGAAGTCGTTCTGATGAAAAGTATTATTTACCCCCGAATAATAACACTCAAATAAATGGAATGAATGCATTTATTTTAAAACATAATTGAGTGACTTTTTATTATTAAACCATTAAATGTTGTAATAAAAAATTTAATAATAATTTGGCAAAAAATTGTTGTGTAGACAAGAGTTGTTTACTCATTAATGAATTAATAACATCCTAAAATTTTACTGTTTAATAATAAATAATTTAATTATGCAATATATTGTTTAATATATTTTATGCTAGTTGAAGAATTTTAATAATAAAGCGAAAAATTATTAAAACTTTGGAATTAGATACTTGAAATAGTTTCCTGCAGTTTGAAAACGAATGGCGAGTTGCTTTTAATAAACAATATTGTTTACTACTATAAATAACACAGGGCGACATTTACTTATTTTACAGAATATGTCTGATTGCTTATGTAGAAAAGCCACCAAAAAAAATTTGCTTTTAACTTTACGCTAAAAACATTTAAATTTTGGACAGACTATTTCAGCTATAAGGACTTTTGAGATTTAAGTTGTTAGATTGTGATGTTCGCTGTTACAAAATTTGAAAATTTCTTAAAAATGTTAAAATTTATTCTTATAGTTCCTAAAGCAACCCTTATCAGCTAAAACTATTCTATTGCTTTTATTACTTACACATAAGCAATTAAAATTAGAGACATATAGAAACCAGATCCCAAACATTTATGTTTATTAGTATAATCACCAAAAAAAATGAAATATTATTTAAGTATTTAAAATATTGATTTTGTTTATTGTACTGACCTATCGTAAAAGCAAACAAAAAAGTTTAATTGAAATATTGAATGTTACTGCAATTAAACAATTGTACAATACAATAACAGGAATTCGAATGAATAAATATGGGCAAAAAATTATAAAAATAAAGGTTTCTCTAAAGCAAACTTTTAACTAAAACAATTAACAACAACAATTCGGTAAAAAATGTTGTGTAAAGGCCAATAAATAAATATGTGTAAAAAATTGTAAAAATAAACGTTTCTAAAGCAAACTTTATATCAAATTTTATTTTTTTCTTTCATATTAAGGAAGAAAAATTACACATCTTAGAACTTAGATGCTGATTTGTGTAATAATATAATAAAATGAAAATCTATTTATATTAAAAATTGATTGAGCTTATTATTGCAATGAAAATGTAAAAACAAAACTTTTAATTAAAACATTGAATGCTATACTCCAATCAAACAATTAACAGCAATTTTGCAAATAATTGATATGTAAATGGAAATAAATAAATATGTGTAAAAAAGTAAAATATAAAAATGTGAAAATATAAAACAAACGCGAATAGTGTGTAAACAACTATTACCTATAACCTATAATTGTGTACATACATTTACATGCTGCAAAAATCATTAGATTAACTAACAACAATTTATCAAAAAATATGTGTAAATACAAATAAACAAATAAATAAACTTTATTTGACTAATAATATTGCAAATGTGTGTTAAAGGTAATTGAAATCGTTGGTTTTTTTTTTAATTAAAAAGCAACGAAAAAAGACTTTAAAAAATTGGAGTAGTTTCCAGTTGAGAAATAAAATGCGTTGTTTCTGGAGAAAAATGTTTGGAGTATTATTTACTGCAATAAATAACATACGTGTACAAAGAAATGGAATGAAGTTATTTATTATAAAAATTGGTGAAATGGCTTAAAAAAGTAAAATTGCTATACATAAAATAGATACTACAATACATGGTGCAATCAATTATTATGCGTCTAAAATTTAACACAAAATTGTAGACGAAAAAGAGCGATGTGTAGAAATGTATCAAATATTAAATTTATATAGCAAATCAGTTAAATAAAAATAAAACGTTCTGCGAACGAAAGTGTGTTACAATTATTTTTTTGTAGAATCAATATAGAATCTCAATAATAATAAAATTCATCCAGGGTACAGATATATTATCTTACTGACTATACCAATGATTCTCCACCTTTTGCAGATTGCAGCATCTAGCAGACATTTAAAGATAAAATGCAATATTTTTTATTTATTTTTAATATTATTAATTTAAGAATAATATAAGACTAAGGGCCTATTTCATAATCAAATCACTAATCCTCCCTTAACTAAAAGAGGTTAAGCTAATCCTCTCTTAAAATGACACTTAGTGCTAATATAATGCTAATATTATCATCAAACCATCTTATAGGTATTGTAATCACTAGATTCGATCAATAATATTTTCTAGTCATTAAATTCTAGTGTCTAGTCTAGCATTAGACACAATTAGTGCAGTAATAACATAATAATTAAAACTAATATTACACTACAGTACGTCCAGTATCTGGTTTCCAAACTAAAAATAAAAAGATAAATGTGATTACTACAGCATCTCTATTTACTTATGACGTCGCGTTCAAAATACTACATATTTATTAATTACAGCTCTATTGTGAATAAATGTTTATTAAAAAATATGACAAAATATAATAAATTAGAATATTTATTTAAAAAATTGATTATAATCAACTATTTAACTCTAAACATTTACTTAATAATCTACAAAATACTCCAAAATATGTCATTTTAACTGCTGAAATATAACATTTCGATGAAAAATCTAACTTTTTGGCGACAACATTTTATTTTTACAAAAAAATTCTTACAAAAATTATTTATAGATGATTTTAATAAATAGTCGCTTTCTTTAAAAAAATTGATAGGTTGTCTTTCAGTAGCTATTTGACAATACTCTATGAATAAGCTGATTAACCATAATTTAGAAAGACAGATGAAAAAAGCTATAAGCTATCAGTCGAGAAATATTTCAATATGTTTATTCCATATCATATTTACTCAGGTATATTATGAACCAGCAAATTTTAAACAAAATGATAGATTTATGAATAAATTAGCAGCTATCTGCTGTAATAAATCATTTAATTAACAACACATTGGCAAATGTACAAACATGTGTAAAAAACCTAACCAACAAAGTTTGATGGATTAATAATGTTACAATGAATAGCAAAAACGCCGCTTAATTTGTATGCAAACAACAAACTTAGAGGCGTTCAAATGCATGCGAACTTTGTAAATAAATCAATCATTTTATTAGTTGCTGATATAAATATTGCCTTTTCTGCTTTTTCTGCGTTGTGCACTTATTTTCTAGTTCATCTATTGTTTGAAATGCAAGGCAATTGGAAAATTTTTGTTTACTTTAAAAATGTCTACTATTCAGTATTATTTTTAGTTTTAAACTAAATAATGATTGCTAGGCTTAAGAAAGCAAATTTCCATTTTCCGATCGGACCTACCAGACAGCAAAGTAGCAAGCAATTATGTTTTCCACTTCTTCCCTACTTCTCTGTCTGGGCTAAAACCTAAAACCCAAAGCCCAATCCGAAAACGGGCATATGGCCATAAATCAAATAAAATTGGGGATGATCAATTAATTTAAGGGTTGTGTTAATTGATAAATGTACGTATGCGTTATATTAAAAAAATGAGAAAATTTGATTTTCCGGACACGGTAAGGTTAACCGCGAAACGAAATTTAGATGAAATATTATATACCATAAATTATTAAGAGTATTACTCTTTCGAATAAAATAAAATGACAGATGACAAATGATGTATACTTACAAACGTTGTGGTTTTCAAAATATTTGCATTCCTTCTTTTATCAGGGATGGGGAGTCAGAGTCGGAGTCTATGGTTTAACTGGCTTTATCATAAAAACCTGAGTGTTTTTAAATATTCATAACATATAATCTTACAATCGGGCACTAACTTTCGAGAATAATCGAATTTAGGAGTCGAAAGTCAAGAACCATTTTTTTTGACTCCCCATCCCTGTTACATATAATATGTAATGTAATTGTTACGTCTTACTAACTTTACTAACTTTTAGAAAAATTGAAAATTTTAAATATTTAATAAAATATAACTTTGTAACCAATGCAGCTTGACTAGCCCTAGCAACGCACCCTCATTAGCCTACGTAATACCCTTTTCGCGGAATTGCAAATATGCTCGCATAGACCGAGCATGCATATGTCACGTACAAACCTTACTTGCGCCCATATCCCAATACTGAACTGCTTTCACCCAGAAATTTCTGCTGTAAACGGGCTGATCACACTTCTGTATGATTAAACCATTCTCTAAAAAAGGCAACAGCTATTTGTAAATAAACATTTTTAAACTTAAAACTTCTGTAAGATTATAGTTAACATCCAACAGCATCTTTAAGATCTTAAAACACTTAGGTGTTGCCGTCACTTGGTGAACCATAATGGAAATAATTAAAATTTGAAAAACGTTACTAATTGTAGGTTCGCAAGAAGAATTTTATTTCAAGAATAAAAATTACACGCGTTAATGCATTTCGACCTATGCAGTCATCATTAACACTGACGGTTTTTAGGATTACAGACTATTTATATCCAAAAATTTAAAACTATGTACAGATAATGATAATAAAATACAGATGTGGTTATAATAGAAGATCTATAAAGAGGATCTTAATCGCTCAACTTTTATAGATCTTCTATTATAACCACATCTGTATTTTATTATCATTACCTGTACGTAGTTTTAAATTTTTGAATCTAAATAGTCTGTAATCCTAAAAACCGCCAGTGCTGACGATAACCGCATAGGTCGAAATGCATTGACGCATGTAATTTTTATTCTTGAAATAAAATTCTTCTTGTAAAGCAACAATTAGTGACGTTTTTCAAATTTTAATTATCTTTAGGATCATTGGAGCACTATCTTCCTTAAACGATCAGTGCGGTCCTTAGAGTCCATCGTCATTTTTTTAATGTATTTTTTAAAGTGTTCTTTTATTGTGTCTGTTCGAGTCGCCTAGCCTGTATATATTGTCTGTTTGTTAATAAAACCTTAGCTAACTTACTCTGAATTAGGGTTTATACAAAAACCCATATTTAAAAAAATCGGGTTTCGAATTTGTTTTTCCTTCAAAATCAGTTATAACCGGTTTTGAGTTTTAAAAGAATACATTAATATTTGCAACGCCAGAATGGTTTCAAATTGTTTTAATTAAAGTTTTTTGAAGATTACAAAACATCTTAACATAAATATGCTTTTTTTGCTAAGAAAATAGAATTTCAGGAAGCATAATACATTTAACGATTTATTGGATAGTTGTGCCCTTATTTGCGACACAAAACTGCCACTGATAGAAAAGATACGCTCATTGGCTACTGAACTAGCTTTGATAGTCAGTAATGTGTTGAATATTTTTTCTAAATAGAAATTGTGTCTCTAAAAACTTGTTGCTCCCGTATAGCAGTTTTGGCCTAATCAAAATTAATTTGAGGGATTATTTTTTATTCGTTATAAAAATTAAAAAACCGATTGTTTTGCTGAAAAACCGGTTTTACAAATACGTAATATTTGATAAAAAACTGGTTTTCAAAATTGATTTCTAAAAACCGACAAACCCTACTTTGGATCTTCTAGTATTAAACGTCACCACACTTCCACATCATTTATTAAAGAGAAATTTGCTGGACCACCCTGTACATTAATAATGGGATGCTTTGTTGCGGCACGATAGCTAGAGACTGTCGAAATATCTATAATTTATCGGCACATATTGTTGTACATTTGAATATAGCACGCGCATTAACTTATAGAGCGATCCAATACATTGGTTAATGGTGAGGCAACGCAATTGTTGATGAAAATTCATCACCCTTATATGGAAAATTGTACATTGAACGTCCCATAAATTATTCGAAGCCTTGATTACGTCACAACGGCAGCATTTTATGAAAGTTGTAAATTAATATTCATAGGAACGAATGATAACGCGCGCTATTTCGACTGATGTGTACAATACAATACAATATACAATAGAAAATACACAACGCAAATAAATAAATTATAGATACTACCTATTCAATTAACGAAACTACACATACCTACTACCTACCTACCTATCTATACACACAGAAATAAATCATTTGATTGACGTTGCACACAATTTAAACATTCATCAAGCGCTGAAAAATTGATATACAAATAGAGTACTAAATAAAACAAAGTTTCCGTATTGAATTTTGCGTTCGAAATCAAACCGCCCGTATATACATTCCTTTAAAAATAAGTGCCATCTAATTGCTGATTGAATGACACCTACACCTACCTATATATTTCATTATTAATGCAAGTATAGATTTTTGCTAGATGCAAATTGTGTTGTGTCTCATTGTTCAAGCAAAATTCGCAGAACGTAAATATATTGTTGATTTGTTTGTTTGTTTGCTTGTTTGTTTTTTGCAAAAAATGTCGGTGGTAATTAAAATATGTTCGTATGCTACGCGTCATTTGTGAATTTTTGTTTTTTTGTGGGCGCCGAAGGCTCTAAATAACAAATGGAGGTTGGCCTACAAAACAAACGCGGCTCTATTTTTTAGGAAGGCTTTGTTATATGTATACATTTAGGATCTTGTAGTAAACAAAGCTTTTTTATGCAAAGATTGTGTAGCTCCAATCATTAATTCTCGTGTTGCTTAGAAAACTGAGTCAGTTAGAAGCTATAAGCTGATTGTTCGACAATGTTCTGAATACTTGCACCATATCTAATGCAATATAATTTAAAAAAAACTGTAGACAAAGGCTCTAATTAAGTACATATTTGTATAATAGCAGGCGTGTATTCGGGGGGAGGACTGGCTAGCTTTTAAACCCTCTCTAAGACTCATGTAAAGTTGCAAAACGTACATGAAATATCAGAAAATTTTTACTGCAGTTTTTTCTAAAACTTTTTGCTGTTTTTCTTTGCTTTTTATGCTTTTTGCTCTTTTTCTTTTGGTAAAAAATTGTAAAAATCACAAAGAAGCGCAAAAAGTGGCAAATAACGAAAAATTGCAGAGTAGTACAAAAGCAGTAAAAAACAATGATAAAATGTTGGGAAAGTCGGAAACTTATCAGACGACCCGCATGTATATTTATTTTCTTGATCAATTGTACATTTATTAATATACCGCATGTTGTTCTTGGTTACGTTGGTCCGAAGTCTTCGAACATTTCATTTTGTAAATTATTTCACCCAATCAAACACTAGGGTTCTTGATAAAGTTAGTTTAGCGAGCTGACGAGAAAGACTTGCAAAAATTTCGCCAGGTTTGATGCTTTCATTCGGTAACAATTGCATGATAATGCGGCAATATAAGGATTGACTCATTGTACTACTGATCCAGAGAAGGGCACAATTGGCTAATCAGCAGACTGGAGAGTCTTATTACCTCCCTATCCTCATTTTATTACTACCTGCGCGTCCAAAACAAAAGTCTCATTTATATTTGAATAACCCCCGTATATAAATAATAACTACTATTTATAATAATTTCTTTATAGCGCCTGACAAAATGGGCTCAATAAAATAATTTTGATTAAATTTTCAAACCTTGCTCTCCTAGCTTTACAAAAACTTGTAAATAAACTTCCTGCTGCTTTCATCTTACGTCAAATCCTTCAATCTACAATACCTAAGAATGAAGAAATACATTTCTACTTTGCAATAAAATATAAATCGGCGCATATAATAATAAATATGACATAGATTAGTTTTATGCAATTCAACAATAATAAAACACACCGGTACATAAAACATGCGACGTTGCGTAAAATTCAATAAAGGTTTTACCGTCGTCGTCTATGAAATATGCGTGAAACAATTATATATTATATATATAGATATTTATTAATGTTAGTGAATTTAGTAACAAAATGATGAATGGACGATAAAAATGGTATTTTTAGTTAAATTATTGTGCAAAACTGTCACGCTTCAAGCTATTAAATAATGAAACGCGCGGCCAGATTTCTGTATTTTTTGTTTGTTATTCGAAAAACTTGTAAATATGTAAGAAGTGGCATGAAACTTGACATTGCTGTTAAAAATATTTTTAATAGTATTATAGTTGCTTTTTCGCTACAAATTGTTGTATTTTTTTAATTTAATAAGAAAAAAACGTTTTGATGCTTATTATTTTACTAATTTTTATCTGATAATTTAAAATATTTTTAAAAGTATTGATTATTCTCTAAAGATTGTTGTATTATATTTAAAAAACAATAATTTCTATATTTACTTCCATTTTGGTGGGATAATTTTGGAAGAAGTAACTAAATAAAAATCGGGGTTATAAAATTTTTCTATAATTTTCTATAATTTTCTATAATATTGTTGAATATTAATTTTTTTTAATACACAAAAAGTAATTAACAAAACTATTTTGGTTTTTTTTTGCTAAATGTGTTTAAAAAAGGTTTTCTCTGTAATGAAAACATGTTTTCTAGCAAAAAAAAAATTTCTAAGTTTTGTTTCATTTAGGGGGAATAATTTAGATTATAATAAAATTTTAATATTTTTCTGTAGCAGTGTTGAAATATTTGTTTATATTAAATTTTCAAGGATGAATTTAACCAAAAAAATTTAAATTAAAATGCATTATTACAATAATTTCGTTTCGAGTATAATTTATGCAAAAATATGACTTTCACAGTGAGTAAACAAACATCCAATAAATTTCCTGCAAATAAAAAAATATTATGATTAAATAATTTAATGCATGTGACGTAACGTGTCGTCCCCGTCGCGCGGCACGTCAGCTGACCCCCAATTGCCACTGATAATTAACACCTGCACTCTCCTCTATTTCTGTGTGCTGCTGGGAGAGAGAGCAGAGCAGCAAGGCAGCAAGCAGCAACATGCCGAAAAAGCCGTCGCTGTCGAACAACGTTCAAGGCTCGCGCTCCAGCAACAACCAGCCGGCACACCAGTTCTTGCCCGATGCATGCACTACTCGTTGTCGGCGCATTGTCGCTTGCCGACCGTTTCACCGCGCGTTAATCAAATACTACCTATATATTTATTCTAGTATACCTATATATTGATATTGCGTAACGCGTCGCGTTGTTGTTGTTGCAGTGCGGCACACGCACATTGTTTTTCGGCCGGGCGCATTTTCTACTATATATTACCAACCAGCCACGAGATGGGATTTCTCCGCTTCTACAAGCGCAAGTATAAATATAAGTAAGTGTTGCGTGTTTATTTTCGGGCCAGTCGTCGACGCGTGGTTTTTTTCGTCGCGCCGCGTTTTTCATATATTTTGCCTCTCAACGAACGAACGGCGGCGAAAGCTGAAAAGACGTGCAAGTTGCGCCGCCGCAACGCACGACACCATCGTCTTCATTTCGGTGATGGGTTATTGTGTGGTTGTGTGTGTGTTTAGTTCTTGTAGTGCGTTTGAACGACTTTGGTAGGTCGCTCCTCTAAGAAAGCAAATTTGTCAAATTTTATTTTCAACAGACAGAAAAAAAATATACCGGATTCAATTCTTTTTTATGGTGGTTCTGCAGGGCGACCAACCAGAGTTAACCGAATGCACTGCATATATGCGTTTTGGGTCTATTTTCTTTTTATTGTGCGTGTCAACGATTCTGGCGGATTGCTTTTCAAAGAAATCTATAGGCAGTGCAAAGCTAATTTGTTAATTTTTTTCAACATTAAGAACAAAATTATACCGGAGAAGTTGTCTTTTTCTCCAGAGTCAATCGAATGCACTACTTATATGCGTTTTGGGATGTATTTTCTGTTGTGCGTGGTTCTTATAGTGCGTTCGAGCGACTCTGGCGGATGACTCCACAAAGAAAACTGGAGGCAATGAAATTTTCTTTTCTTTTCGGTATAAAGAAAAAATTATACCGGTGCATATCGTTAATAGTCTCGTTCAGCCAGAGTCAATCGAATGCACTACATATCTGCGTCTGGAGGGTCGATTCATAAAGAAAACTAGAGGCAGTTCACCCCAAACTTGAAACCATTCCCATTTTCAACTTAAAGAATAATTATATCGGAGCAGTTCACTTTTATGTTCGTACAGCGAGGCAACAAGCCAGAGTCAAGCGAATTCATAATATGCGTATTGGGATGTGTTTTCTATTTATTTTACGTGATTTGAATAATTCTGGCGGGTCGCTTCACAAAGAAATCTGTAGCCAATGCAGCGCATATTTGAAATCATCTCTCTTTTTCAACACAAAGAAAAGATTTTACAGAAGCAATTGGGCTATATTTTCTGTCCATTCGCAATTTTGCGCATTACCATTAAAATAACATCAGCAAAAGCAAGATGATTAACAAAATACAAGAAAACAATACAACAACTTGCTTCAATAAAAACCAAACAAATTTTCCATGACGATTAAATTACGAAATGTCCTCATATATGTATAATGTGGAAAAAAATCTATTTCGGTAAGCAGTTTGACAACGTTAATGATCGTTGTTAAAATAGCGCATCAATTTTACTAAAATAAAATGAAATAAAAAGAGTTGTCAACTCGCTTGCTCTAGTAGCTAGAGACTTGTACATTTTGATAGAGCGCGCCTCTTTGATTTATTTAAGTTGTAAACCGAAAGCGGTATGTAAATGCCTCCACATTATTCAAGCCGGCTACACGAAAATAAAAAAAAAGAGAGAAAAATGGCAAACAAAAATACATGCATCCAACACACAAACGTATTTAAAGCGGTCTAAATATAATAAATGACAGGTTTTAGTACAAACAGTTTCATAGATAGAAATGATAG
>JARJDW010005082.1:0-16164 GCA_030264715.1 Adinopsis sp. GC000173
CGCAGTACGACTCGAATTTGAAGGTGATCGACTTGGCGCTGAGTATTTTGGGAAACTGTTGTATGGTTACCATAGTGATACAAGAGATGGTAATAGATTCTTTTATATAGTTGTTGATATTCAATTGGTAGTTGTATGAATTGTTGTAGATTAATGATTTAAACGTATTGAATCACTTAAATCGTGTGCTCGAGAAACATGATAAAGATAGTATTAAAGGACGGGTATTTCGCATACTGGGCAATCTATGCGATGGATACGACGTGCGCAAATTGATGGAAAAGGAAGCGAAAATCATCGCAAATCTATTTGACTTTTTGAAGAAGTACGATGACGATACGTCCGTGGCGACGCTGAGCATGGCATTACGTTTTGTAAGGAAACTCATTGTAATTGATACATTTGATGTACTGGCGCAGAATTACAATATGATTCGCATCATCGGTATGGTTTTTATTAAATGTGCCAATAATTGGTTGGTGAAAAGCGAGGACGATGTGCTACTGAACGACGTGCTGAAAATTATCCAGATTTTGGCATGTTCCTGTTATAGTCACCGCGATATTATTGAGGAGGTAATGTAAATGAGTAAATTGTTTCAATTGCAACAAATTAGAAAATTTCGTGGTAAAATAGAAAGCTAGTTTGTACCACTTCTACCAGTTTTCACTACTCAAAGAATAGATCAAAAGTCAGTAACGTTTCTTGTAATGCAGCGTTAAGTTGATGTTGAAAACTGTAAATTAAATAATTATTATTTCATCTGAATGCGAAATTCGTGGATTAGCAATCACTAATTTAAATACAGCCAATTTAGATATTCTACCTACTTTGGAAACTAAAAAACTATTTGATAGGTGCTGTGACCTGCTGAATAATTAATTTATTTATATTAATGAATATTTCTTGAAACATGCCAAACAAGCAAGGCATGGAACTAGGAAATCAAACCACATTGATATACCTTGCTAAAGATGTACTCGAAACATCTCAATTACTGGAGATGCATTTATAATGAAGCAGCGAGTAGGAGCAAATAGAATGGTGCTCGAAATTGGAACAGGACAAAAAACTTTTGGCGCGAGCTTGACATCGACACTATGTGAGCCCTAAATTAAATGCACTTGTTTATTTTCGAGGTTGTCGTTCTACTTAAGTATCGCTGCTACAAAATAAATGCATCTTTAGAATATTTACCTCAAGTTTGGCACAAATTAATACAGCTCGAAACGTTACATTTTCATGCCAAGCGAAATGCTTTGATTTTTTGATATTTATGTATTTTTAAAAGCTACAAACTTGACAAAACTTATTTCTATGTTAATTTACAGCTAAAAACAACAGAAAGTGGCAACGCTTTGCAATCATTTGGCGACATCATTCTCTACAACCCGGAACGCATTGTAAAGCTCATACTGAAGCTGGCTCGCCTATCTCGCCATAAATCCGACTTGCCAATCGAAAGAATCATCACAAAATTGCTGGAATCTATCAAAGCGGACGATGAGGAGTCGAATAAACGTAAACATCACGAATATTTAGAGTGCATAAATCGATTAATGGACCATCAAGGCTTTCACGATAAGCTGAAATCGACGAATAGCATCGATGTGCTGATCAATCTCCTAAAGGCGTTCGATGTTGATCGTGACGTGCACGTGCATTGCTGCATCCACATCTGTGCAATATTGAACAAGTCGAAGTTTAATGAGTGCTTGATAAAGACGCAACTGAACAGTGACATCATTTACATCATCATGGAGAAGCTCCGACTGATTACTGGCAAGTCGTTGGATGTGATACAAATCAAAGGGCATGATAAGAATAAAACGCCGAGTTATAGGAATATCAAACGGCAGAAACCGAATGATGTAAGTGCTAACGTAAATGCAAATTTAATTAAAAATTGAAAGACATTTCCATATATAATATTATTAATTATTAGAATTCCTAGCCATGCGTTACTGTCACTCAAATTGAGTTATCGTCAAACTTTACTATTTGAATTTTGCCACGCTTATCAATTTTATTTTAATTAAATTTAATTTTTACGAGCTTAGGCTCTAAATTCCGTGACATTCATGTATTATAGGCTATTATAAATTACAAAATGGCATATTGATAAAATTAGAATAATGTTTGATCGTAAATTTCATAATATTGTATTTTTCATAACATTTGCAACGCAATTTGTATAAAAACGCGCTTTTTTCGAATATCAAATAATTTTTAAAATTTAAAAGTGTATAAACACACTGCAAAATTTATTCTTGTAGATTAGTAATTTTGTACAAACGAAATTTGCATCAGAAATTAGCAACAAGCAGCAATAAGGCCGAAAAGCGTTTGACAAATAAAAGTTGACTGAAATAAAACGAAAAAATGCATTTATTATATATTTATTATACAATGTTCTTAACTTTATTTATATACTTTGAAGATCCAGGTAGACGAGCGAGATTCTGGGACAAGTTTAAACGGATACAATAACAAAAAATATCAGCACGTGCAAATATTTCCTGTAAGTTTCAAATGTAGTTACGGTCTATTACTAACTCAGTCAACTACTTTTCGGCCTGTTGAGTTCAATCTTGCCAATTCGGTCTATTTACCTAAAACCTTTTCATTTATTTAGATTGCAAAAAATGAGAAAACTATCGAAAATTGATAAATATACATTTTGCTTTGATTTTGTATTAACTTTTTACTAATTCAATAATTTTGTAAAATAGATTAAAAATCACAAGAAAGTCTGTCGAAAATTATTAAAATTGCAATAATTGCACCAATTTTAGCCTCTTCTTTACAATTCTTTTTTATTTGAAGGAAACTATTGAGGAAATATCGTATGAAATGGATAACGACATCAATAAAACGAACGAACGGTGTGCCAGCCCAAGTTCTTGCAGTGACATTTCATCCTGCGGTCCATTCTCTCCGCCACCTACCACTAATCTAATAGGAGAGGGTAAAAAACATTATTAGTTAATTAAATACGCAATGATATCATTAGCAAACATTTTTTTAGAATCGGATTCAGATAATTATTCTCCGCTGTGCAGTGAGAGCGAAGGCGATGATGAGTTTAAGGAATCTATACCTGACGATGATGTAATTTTATCTGAAACGGAGGAAAAACGTCCAAATTATAGTCAAAGTAATATTCAGTACAAGTTTGTGTATATCCTTATCAATTTACTATTTTGTTTTGTTTTAGGCCAAATTGATTTACGTTATAAATTTCGCGATGAAATGATCGCATTATTGAAATACTACACTACAATCAAACCTATGTGTTCACAATTAGGTGATTCTAAGTTAATTATACTATTAATGAATATTCTTTTTGATTCAATCAATGGAAGTAACTGTGATAAACGCGACCATCTTGCATTTTCTGTTGTTAATTCAATAGTTCAGTAAGTATTTTATCAATGTTTTCGCATGCGGACAATTGTACCATTAATTAAAGAAAACGACAACTCAAATCGGCTGCAAATTAATTGCTTCTTCTTTCATATTCTGTGATTCGATTATATTTTTTTCATTTGTTACCATTATCACATTTTCCAAGTAATTTCTACATGACTTATTCAAAATTATTAACAATATTTTTGGTAATTACGATTACATTTTATAATTCATACATTAAATGCTTAAATTGCGTTACTAATCTTAGTTTTGTTTGATGCGTCTAAAATAGTGGAAAATGCGTATAAATGTGCGGATTTGTCGAAACTAAAGAAAAAATTCTTAAAATTTTAAATATTTATTTAAACATTGAACAGCATTGATTCTTATTTAATAATTTTGCTTTAAATTTTGGTGCAAATCTCATAAAAATTCGACGAAAACTTTAAAACAATGAATTATCTTTGATAAATGTTTTTTTATTGGTAGTAAAAAATCGAAATACTAAGCAATATCAAGATCATTTGCACTGCTCTAACCTGCACTTTGAATGTAACACAAATCAACGCCTGGTATAAATCTTGATTTTAATTCTAGTTGCATTTTACCAACCAAATTAAGATTCTGAATTTATATTTTTTTAGAACAAGAGACTTTTTAATTCCGTTTATGATATCGGGCGTTATACCTCAAATCTACGAAGTAAAAGATACGAAACATGGAGATTGTTGTACCGATTGTGAACAAGTACGGAAGCGCGCCGATAATATTCTTGCGAACTTCACCTCGATGGGCCAGAATGAGAGCGTGAAGGGGGATATTGCCTATTTGCTACTCGGTAAAACCAAGGACGACATTAAATGTAAACTAGCGTTAAGCATTCCCTACGTCATTAGGTTAAGATTAAACCATAAAAGTTAATAGGCTAATGCACGCTGACAATGTGCCTTTGTTTCAGGAACAATACCGTGCTAAACAAATTGATGATCGACTATGGGGCTCTACGTATTCTTACTAATTTACTAAAGGATGAAACAAACATTACAATGCAAAACAAATCAATAAAGTCGTTGTGCACATTGGCCACCGACAGTCTTCGAATTAACAACCCCGTGAATAAAAAGCTGATGCGCAAGAAGCTTGCAAACAATACTCGTATTAAAATTGGAGATTATGCATTGTCCAGCACATGTAAAAATGTCGTCACATTTAAGCTGGATGATGGAAAATGCGTGAAAGCAGATCGCGACTCGTTGAATGAAAAATCGGATTATTTTCGTACGATGCTCAGTGGTCACTTTGTCGAATCTGCTCAAAATGAGATTGTATTGAAGAATGTCGCATTCGATTCATTAAACTGCTTGCTGCAACTGTTAAACTTGAATTTAAAAAATGGTTGTGCGCTGCAATTCGATTTCTATAACTTCACCACAATTCTGGATGTAATTTTATTGACGGATCGATTCTTATTGCACGATTTGAATTACTCGCTCGTGTGTCATGTGGAACAGTTGCTTTCGACGACTACCGTGCCAATATTGTATAAGTGGGCGATTGAATCGTGCACAAACATCATGCGAATTGAGAGTGTTGCCTATGCGTTGGTTAGTGATATAAGCTACAAGGATCGTTTAACAATGTTTCATAATTTATTCAAACTAGGCTATTGTTTGGAGCTTGTTGAAGATGTGGAGAAATTGATTATACAATTTTTTTAATTTATGCATTTACTTGTAATTACATATATGCAATTAATAAATATTTATTTGTTAAATGTGGACGAATCACTCGTCACTAAATTTTTACACTTGTATTGGTGAATTATAACCTTTTTACCTAGAAACCCTCTTACTATATATATAGTTTATAATATTTCTTAAATCACCTACCATCACCAGCTTGCATCAACAAGCACAAGTGAACTCCATTCAGCCCGAGTGAGCAACTTGAGCACCAATTGAGCACCAATGAGCCCCAATAGGGACCAGTGGACACAAGTGAGAAGTGAGTACGAATTTCCTTAAATATGTCAGTAATTATAAGTTTTAGTCAAACTTGTCGTTCGGAACTAGTTCCACTTTTCAATTTCATAATTATTACTTCTAAAAACCAGATAACACCAACAACTAAAAAAATTCTCTAACTTTGCTCAGCCTCAAACGCATTCAAGTAGTTCCTGTCGAACAGTTTGAATAAACTTAAAAGTTTATGTGTAGAGTCTATAACATTGCAAAATGTATTTGATAGTCCCTTTTATTATCAATTAGATTAGTATCGTACTTCTCTATAGAGGAACCTGGGTGCAAAAAACCACTTTGGGATCCTAAATTTTAGCAAGTTGCCTAGTGCAACAGTGTTTTATATATGTTAGCTTTAATCATGCAGATTGTAAGAGTTCCCCAATTCTGACTCCCGGTGTATAGCATCTGCCGAAACTCCCAGATGGTTAGAGCTGTGGAATATCGTGTTCTTGCAAATAATGAAAAGTCTCCAACACCGACATAAAAGTATCAGTTACAGACTTTCTTCCGTAAGTAAAACAAAACCTAAAAGTCAAAATACTAAAAGCTCATAATCACATTTCTTTTAAATATTCGCCAGCATATGCTCAAATGTTGCCTTTTATTGAATGGTCTTTAAAATAATGAATGTCCTCAATTTTTAACGACCGGCTCTTTCACCATTTATTTTCAATATAAATGTAATTCGATTAAATAAAAAATGAAAAAATAAACGCTTACTACATTTGATGTGGCTTACTTACTTGGTATAATAAGAAATTGCAAATCTATAGTGAAATGATCAATCTTGATTGATAGTGATTGATTGCATGTGCATCAATTGTCTTTGCTATAACATCACAAAAAACAATCGCAATTGTTTATTTATTTTTATTAACAATTAAAAAATTTTTAATTACTCAGATGAAAGGAACTATTAGCAATTTCTGGAATTTTTTTTTAAATAAAAAAGCCATTCTCCTAATTTTGACGCTATGTATGCAACCCTTAGTACACGTGGAGATTTAAAAAAATACTTTTTTCCGTTTGGATTATGTAGCGCTGCATTCGCTATGCAAGTGTCATGGTGGTTGATAGGTAGGCGTGGCATTCAGTTTTAATAAAACATATGCTAACTAAAAAATGTATTAATGTACCACAACAAATAACTAAAGTAGTTATTTTATAAGTAAACATTTGCATTAGATCATCGTCCGATTAATTCATGTACTGCTTGGAACATTTTTCAGCGAATGTAATAACAATAAATTTGGCAACATGTAATTAGAGAAAGGTCATCGTTACAAATGAAGTGATTTGGTTTTGTTTACGTGTAACTTCGTGGCAGAAATTCGCCGCATAGACACCTCCAACAAAACAGTAAAAACAATCCAGCTTAGTATTAGTCAAGTAACACAGTGTATAAGTGGATTAATATAAGTGGAGCAACGTGTAAATTATCAATAACCGTCCATTAATTTAATCAAATAAAGCAAATATGGTGAAAATGGTCAGAAAATCAAATAAGAATCCACCGATTCTAAGCCATGAATTTATCATTCAAAATCATGCAGATATTGTCTCCTGCTTTGCTATGCTCTTCGTTGTCGGTTTATTAGTACCAGTAAGTAACATTTTCATTTATCTTTACTTAAAAAGTTCTCCTACCATTTTTAGGTTATGTTTATTTCACATAGAAAAATACTTTTAATTACTACTAAATCGACTATTTAAACAATTTAAATCAGTTATATTGTTTGTTTTATTGACAATGCAATTAATTTTAATTGATTAATTATGATTTTCACATAGGAAATTGCTAACATATGGTTGTTTGTTTTAGTCCACAACATCGACAGCATCAATTTTCATTACACTCCAACATAACACCACAGATTTGAGTGAAGGGCCTCTATATAGTTCAGGGCTGAAAGATTGGGCAGCTGTATTCTTCTACAGTTTGATTTGTGTCGTCATTCATGCGATAATCCAAGAATATGTTTTGGATGTAAGTTTTTTCTATATAATTTACCGATTTTAAATTAAAAATATCAATTTAAATACTTTTACATTAGTTTTGTCTAACAAATATTTATTTTAATATGAAGAGATTTATTATTAGTTAAGTTATGGAAATCTACTAAATGGTTGATTGAATTTATTATTAGAAAGGTGTGTAACTTCCGTTGTGAACATAAATATAAATGAAGTAAAACATATAAGACTCGAAAGGTTAATTTTATAATAAATTCAACGAAATCCATTGGCAAATTTAATTTCACATAATTTATTTTATTTGATTATACTTTACTAGATAATCTTAATCAGTCGCATATTAATTAATTGATAAACTTTCATTGATAAAAAAAATTATAAACAGCTGCATTTTAATCAAATTTACTTTTTGCGCAGAAAGTTTCCAAACGTCTTCACCTATCAAAATCGAAATTGGCCGTGTTCAACAGCAGCGGCCAATTGGCAATTTATTATTTAGGTTCGATTGTGTGGGGCTATGACATCATGTTGCGAGAAAAACTGATACCCAGCGTATGTGTTACATTAAATTCAAAGCGAGAAAGATGATTGTATAATGTACAAATATTTTAGATATCGCTCATTTGGTCCGACTACCCCTCGCCGATGTCGTTCATGCTGAAACTCTTTCTGATCATTCAAATCGCGTACAGCTTGCACGAACTGCCCGAAATCTATTTCCAACGCGCCAAAAAGGAGGAGTACGTCAGTAAGGCATCACACGCGTTGGCAACGCTTGTCATCATCGCCGTTCCATACTTTCTAAACTTCAACAAGCTGCTGTTGTGCCTGCTCGTACAG
Source organism: Adinopsis sp. GC000173 (assembly GCA_030264715.1). Lineage (NCBI taxonomy): Eukaryota > Metazoa > Arthropoda > Insecta > Coleoptera > Staphylinidae > Adinopsis > Adinopsis sp. GC000173. The sequence continues at coordinate 8,247 of JARJDW010005082.1, forward strand.
CACTACACATCCGAATTATTTATACATATCGCGCAATTGACGCAAACTATCGATAAGGATGAACGTTACACGAAATGTAAGTATTCGTTTTGGGCAAAAATAATGAATTGCCAATTAAAGAAAGTATTTATAGCCGTAATAACCATAAAAAATGATGAAATCAGTCTAGTCAGTCTATAAGCAAACACTAAAATGTCGAATAACTAGTAAAACCAATTTTTGATATAAATATAAATTTTGTATTTGTTGATGGTTGATAGCCAAACTACCATTTATATATGTATAGATGTTTCAACCTAAATGGAAGTTAGATCTTTGCCAATCGTCACCTATATCAGAGTTTGGACACGTTAAATGCCAGGGGAGTATATTTCAAATACCAGGCCATACTTAGTTGCGATAAGAAATAAATGTATCTGTATCACAACATTTACTTAAGCTTGCTATTTGTTTATATATTATCAAAGCCGAATTTGTAATCATTTTTATGGCTAAAAACACTACACGAAATATAATATTCGTTTTGGGCGAAATGATGAATTACCGGTAGCGTTGCAACATTTATTTAATTACATAAAGTATTTATAGCAATAATAACCATAAAAAATGCTGAAATCAGTCTAGTCAGTATATAAGCAAACACTAAAATGTTGAATAACTAATAAAACCAATTTTTGATAAAAAAAACACAGATAGTCAAACTTTCATTTACTTAGATATAGATGTATTAACCTAATTGGAAGTTAGATCTTTGTTAATCGTTACGTATATCTGAATTTTAACACGTTAACTGCTATGGGAATATATTTCAAATATCAGGTCATACTTAGTTGCGATAAGAATAAATGTATTTGTATCACAACATTTACTTAAGTTTGGTATTTGTTTATATATTAACAAAGCCGAATTTGTATTAATTCTTATTTTTTGTAGAGAAGAAACATTGCATTGCCACATTCTGCAAAAATTGTAACATATTTTAATTTCTTAATTATGTTACAAAATTAATTCTAGATTATTTTGGATGTTCTCTTTAAATATTTGCGATTTTTTATCTAAACGTTTTTCTCCAACCAAAACAACGCTATTTTTGACTTTTAATACTTCTAAAAATAGGCAGTTTCAATTCGAAATGACTAATAAGGTAAATATAGTGGACGTTTGCAAAATCCGGCTCTTATTACTTCAGCCGCTCCATCGCTATACATATACGTACATCGGCAATTCAAATGTGAAGTATAGAAATGGAACGTCTTTACACATTACTACTGCAATGTTTTGTGTGAAGAAATGTTTCGATATTCCGCTATATTTGTTTTTGCACATTATTGATTTAAAATATTAAATTTAGCTTAGGTGTGAACAAAAAAAGAAAACAAACCGAATAGTTACTATTCCTGTAAGAAAGTGGTCTTCAAACTGTATTTGAAGATCAATTACCAAGAACCCAATTCTGTTACTAGATATAATACAATATATGAAATGAAATTACTTATTGACAATTTGTGTAAAAAATAATCATTCAATTAAAGTAATGTCCTACGGTCTGTCTAAAAAAACGTTCACGGCTTAGGCAAAGTTTGCCAAGCAATGTTTAAATTATGATAGTTTAACCAAATGATCAGTTTGTTAATTTAATTGAATTGAATTTTTTCAGTTGCTCGTGTTGTGAGCAGCGGTGTAATGGTAGCCACCCGCGTCGCCAGCATCATAATCTCCTTCCTGACGTTATGGTTCGGATTGGCGCAAGGCGAGCAAAAGGAATTGGACATTGCGAATGGCTATTTCAATGTGCCAGCGATCCGATTCGGTCTTCTCGCTGCCATTCTAGTGCTGCAAGCCTGTCTTATCGTCTCCGTCATCGGCAAGGAGATCCAATACGCAAAGGAAACTAAATCGTTTGTAACATCACAAAAATCTAAACCAGCGAAAAAGGAGAAATCGAAAAAGGGTAAATAAACGTACTACACCACATCGTGCATGTTCGATTATGTTATTTTTTTTACTTCATTGCTACGTAATAAATTCAGTATTGTTTTATTTTGTTGTAAAAATAAATTTTCGTTTAACTTTAACTACTTATTATTTTCTACATTAACATAAAACAATAAATTATTTCTAGTTTTGCATTTTAAATACATATTGTTGGCTGCCTATTTTTTTTTTTGCATAATTATCTATCAATTATTGCGTTTACATAAATTATTTATCATTTAATGAACGCAATCAATTAAATTAAACGTATTTTTTTTATTTCTTTTGCAGGAAAAAAGTCTGAAGAATCTGATCTACCAGAAGTGGACCAAAACACAAACAAAAATATGCGAAAACAAAAAGTGAAATAATTAATTAAAAATCAATAAAAAAAATAAAAAGGACATTATTTCATTATTTTCTTTTTTTATATATCAAATTTGCAACACACACTTTACAGTTATAATAATTTGTTTTCATATCTGTTAATAATTTCATTCATACTCTATCTATATACAAAAAAACATACGCAACAGTAATGAATTTAAATGTTAAACTGCCATGTTTTCTATATAAAATAGTTTAAATATTTTCAATATGAACTTTTTACACTGTCGCTCTACATAAAATTCTCAAGCCATTTGATTTTCATATATACTTTTAGGCGCTTTTTTATTTTGTTAGAGAACAAAAACGATCAATTTCCTTTGTTTTTAATTTTATTAAATAAATTAATATAAATAATTATTAAACAGCTTGTTTTTCTTCCACTTTACAATCTACTACGCAATCATCTTTATTTCTCAGAAAATGGAAATTTTATTATTGATAAAAATGCGGTTTGTACTTTAAATTATATAACTAAAGCATTTAATTGTAATGATAAAGAAAAAAATAACATTTTCTGAAATTTTTACAAAAATGTTTTTATTAAATAACCATAATAATGAATAATAGTTCATAATTATTAGTTATAAAACCGCAAAATTAATTGATTGCTAACGTGTAGATTTATTACCTTGTCTTATTATTCGTGGCTTTCAGATTATGTCTTAGTTTTGAAAATTGAAGTCTTTATTATTTATGTTTTTGATTTTTTGTTAAAGTAGATAATAAGATTTCTTATTTTTGATATGTTTCAAGTTTTATATTCTTTGGAAGTAACGTGCATCTCAAATTTTGATAGTTTTCGTTAAAGGAAAGAAGTCAACCAAGATAAGCCACAAAACAACGTGCGAAATGACATGACGTAACTTAAATCACATTATTGGATATTAGGTGGATAAAAATTGTAACATATTTATTTAATGAAATTTTGAAAACTAATATGATTACCTTAAATCAACTATGATTGAAATTTGATTTATTCCTCCTGTTAACGGTTTACAAAGCTGTGCCAGAGATTAATATCCCGTCGTTGTGCTTTTAAATTAAATTATAATTTAAGTCACATAATATAAAAATGGGTAAATGTTTGATAGAAAATATTTTTTTCAATTTGTAAGAGATCTAGACATCTAGTTTTTTGTCACTCCACTTCAGATAACTTCACGTATATACGAACGCTTACGAATGTACTTAGCTTGTCGATGAAACTTGATTTATAAATATCATTTACCTTTTATAATTAATATAACTCTCTATTTTGTTAATTAAACAAGAGTTATATTAATACAATATCCATTTTTTTAATAAATCATAGAACGTTCATAAGTGTTCGTATACATCTGAAGTTATCTGCACTCATGTAACAAAAAATCTAGATACTCTAGCTAGATGTATTTATCGAACGCAAAAGTAGAAAACTAATTTATTTTCCTTTTTAAAATCACCTAATTGACTTTCACAAATGTTGTACCGAAATCCGAAGCCAAAAAGTTGTTGATAAAATGAGCATAGCATTTTTTTCAAACTTGTAACGCATGATGTGTCAAAAGTGAGTATAATTTAAATCCTCTTTGAAACTAAAATAAATTCAAGAAAAAAAAGTAATCAAAATGCTAATACTCACAACAAAAATAATAATGCGTCATTCTAAGATTAAATTTGTTAAATTAAGTATTTAAGTAATCAAATAATATAAAAATGTCGACTCACAATCGATTTTATACAAAAATAACTCCAACATTTTTAACACAGTTTTACTTTGCTCTGAAACCTGTCACATAATTTTCTATTTAGCCTGGCAAAAACATAACGCTATTGTATTTATTTTGCAATTGAACAAAGCGTATTGTTTGTTTGTATACGATCAGTACCAATTTAAAAGGTAACAAAACGCGTTATCGAAATTGAATTGTTAATTTATGAAGCATTTCCTAAAATTACACAAAATTGTTGTTTATAAAGTATTTTCTAGAATTGTTATTTGTTGCATTATCATTAGGCATATCCGAAAGTCGTAAGTGCGTAATTTAATGTCTGTCATTGGTTTTACAGATAAACACATTTTGATACTGAATTCTGGGTGCCACGAATTACCATGTGAAAATACTAATCAATTTATAGTTATTTGTATTGCCATTTAATCAATTTAGCTCTATCTAAATCAAAACATACTTACGAGCCCTTTTAATGTGTTAAAATCTAAATCTAAATCTAAAAATTATTTCATTCAAAAGCGTTTTCTTTCGAATATGAACACCTCCGAAAAAGGCACTGGTTATTTGCGTATTAAGGAGCCAAAATTACTAATCTATAAATTGTTCAAACATTTTTTTCTACAAACTTGTACTTTTTTTAGTGCAAATATAAACATTGCTGGGAGGGAAATAAATTTACAATATTTTGACACTGACATTGACACAAATTGACAGAAAAATTATTATTTAATAAAGGACGTAAATGATTCCTTGAGATGTAATTACTGAAGCAATAAATATGTGATTTATATCTTTGATGATGTAAATGTAAAGTAAAAGTCACTTATTTTCCGTGTGCCGCAAAGTGACAACTGCCATGGTCTACGGCCCGCTTTCGAATGGGCTCATCTTCGAAAAGAAGCGTTTTTAAAAATTTTGAAGCAATGAAGGGACTTGAAAATGTACTTTGAGTTTTGATTAGCTAAATCGATAATGCGGCACTGGTTTGCCCTAATCAAATGCGCATGCAAAAGCTCACTTTCCCTAGTGATTCCAAAAAACATGCATTTTATCACCGAATTATTAGTACGTTTGGTAAATACATCAAGAGCATCTACATTTTTTTCACTCTATTTCAGATAACTTCACGTATATACGAACGCTTACGAACGTACTTAGCTTTTCGATGAAACTTCATTTATAAATATAATTTACGTTTTATTTATACAGTAATTAATATCAATCATAGCACGTTCGTAAGTGTTCGTATATATCTGAAGTTATCTGCAAGTCATGTCACAAAAAATCTAGATGCTCTTGATGTACGTGCTACGTATATACCGAATATTCGTATAACATAATAAGAGAACTTCGAAATTTGTATAAAAGTAGTAGAGTATTTTTTTATTTATTTACAACATTGAATAACATCGTGTAAAATTAATGGTAAGTTATATTTTTATGTTGTTTTTTTTTTGGAATAGTATAAATATTTTACTTTATTAATTGTAATTTTCATTTTCTACTGCTTTAATACATTAATTAAAACGCTTTAATCATCTCAAAAAGGTAAACATTATATTATACAAAAAGAAATAACTTTTGTTCTTTTTATACTTTATTTATAGTATTAAAATAAAACATAATTTAAAATCCTTTGAAACAACCATTCTTGATACTAAAAATTATTCGTATAATTAAAAGCTTTAGAAAATACTATAATTAAAGTTTGTTGCTTGTTGCATAGTCAGTAGTGAGAAGGTGCATTCGCTTTGATATAACATTGCATATTTTACATTCCCCCTTTTAAAATTATGTTTAATTGTCAAAAGGCTTTATTTAGATTTAATTATACGGTTGTTAATAAAAAAACCCATCATGTTTGCGGAATGACTACCTGGCTTTATTATTGTATATTATATTAGGATGCAGTCGCTTGAGGAATTGATTACAATTTTAATTTTTGATTGTAAATTATCAAGATTTTTTAACATGTCATGTCATGATTTAAATTATGCTGTTATTGAGATAATATATACTTGTAAGCTATAGTGACACTTACTCTAATCACTCCACATTCTCTACGTTTACCTCATAAGGCCATAAGGATGAGCAGACTTTTCCAGGATATGGACCACTTTTGATTTTCTTAAAGGGTTGGGATCTACAAAACCACCGATATTGAAATTGATTTTCTCTTCCTATGGCTTGGTTTCCATATTGCTTAAATATTTTTATTACAGTAACTTAAACCCAAAGTTATAAAATTGAATTTAATAAGTGATGAAAACTGAACGACATATAAACATACTATAAGCTGTAAGTAAAGTAAAGTGCTCTACACCTGCTGTAGTCACTATAAACTTCTACGTCTACCTCATAAGGATGCGGAGACTTTTCCAGGGTATTGACGACTTTTGATTGTCTTAAAGTGTTGGGATCTACACGTCCACCGATATTGAAATTGTTTTTCTTTTCCAAAGTTATAAAATCAAATATTAATATGTGATGAAAACTGACCGACATATACGGTCTTTCTTGAGATGTTTTGCGAGTTTAATATTGAACATGATACTTTTTCTAAAAGATCCATTGATAAGATTTACGGGTGGTATAACATTTTTTAGTGTATTGGCTTGTAGGGCATAAAAAGTTAGCTGACAAACCAAACATACACGCTGAAATTCCGCCCTTTCGCAAAAATGTATACAATATTTTTTGATTCCCTGTGAAATAAATGAGCAAATTACAAACATTTAAAGCTGAAATTATCGCAACAGCTATCAAACTTTAATTGCACCTTATTCATTGTATTGTAGAAACAACTGTTTTATTATCTTTACTAAAAACTGCAAGTATATTATATATTGTATATTATATTTATCACACATTTGATACAAATTAGTTACCAAAGCTACACATACCTACCAATTTTAGTGCATTTTCAACGCTCGCGCCGCACCGCAAAAACCAAGCCGTTAGATTTTGATCCAAACAATAGAATAATTCATCCATGACGCGATCTAGAAGAGAAGAGTCGACGCATAAAAATCGTAATAAATCAACCGGCCACGGCTATTTATGCATATCATTAATGGTTGACGCGCTTCGCAAAACACAGTTAAACCATTAAAATTATTACGGCAGCGTAAGTAATCACATACACATACACACAGGTATTTGAATGTTGTTGTTTTATATATTATTCTAACAATTGTTCTTTCCTCTATATATACGAAGACTACGTCATGATGATGATGGTGTTCGCGTATGGCAAGTAACAAACAAACAACGCAACGTGTTAGTGTTGTTGGTTGGTTTGGTTTTTTTCATTTCACTACGTTTGTTTCGTGCGGCTGCTGCAAAGATATATAAGCGTCGTTCGCACGTTGAGAAGCGTTCATTTAGCGTTCGACTTCGTTGAAGATTTGTTTATATTTATATTATTATTAACGTATCCATCACCTTGTTGTATTAAATAATGATGAGGATGAGTAATCGTGGTTTGTTATTGTTGATGGTGATTATGACCGTCCTTGGATCGGTAATCGCTTGTGAGTATATCCATTCAAACATATTTACCAATATTTACGAAAAATTAATTGCGTTTTAATGCGATAATAAGTTGTTAACTAGCTAATTGGGTTTTAAAAAATCTTAGTCGCAGAGAAATTATTGTCAAGTTTACATAAAAGTTTCAAACGATAGTTTAGCAAATTCATTGTGCAACATTGTGAGTTTTAATGTTCGTGTTACAATTTAGTGTAGATGTATAACGGTGGTTCGATCAAAATCTTAAATTTGTCATACACGTGTTACATGGCAATTAAATGATTTTTAAAAATTAACACTCTTTTTTATTA
>JARJDW010005084.1:0-20509 GCA_030264715.1 Adinopsis sp. GC000173
TCGGTCAGTCTGAATCTATTGCTAAATATGAATAATTATAAAAGTATAAACTTATAGTATACCTGTCTAACTATGTGGTGATAATTGCTCTTTTATTATACAGTAACTCGTTAATTGACATAAAAATCTACATGAATACATTAATTCCGATTAAAATTACTTGCAATTGTATGAGATATGGTCGAATAACCAAATACTCAAACCAGTCAACATCTATATACGTGGATTTACAATCGATGAGTCTGAGTCTACCGCTAAATATAAATCTATTATATAATTTCAGCAGTGAAGATTTACAATATAGCTAAGTATCTGGTGATAAGTATAGTAGCGTGTAAATTGACCTCAAATCAAAGCATAGATGAGTACTCAAATTAAATGGTCAATGCATACGTTAATCACGAGTAAATTTACTTGTAATTGTACGAAATATGGTGGAATAACCAAATACTCCAACCAGTCAAAATCTACATGCAAGGATATAAAATCGGTAAGTCTGAAGCTATTGCTAAATATGAATTTATTAGATGATTAAGCAAGTGGAGACTGACAATATATGAAACTATACAGCGACAAATACGATTTTCTTTTATTATAGAATAACTCGTTAATTGATATCAAATTGAAGAATAGATGAGTACTTAAATTAAAAGCTGAATGCATACATTAATCCCTACTTGCAATGGTATGAAATATGGTCGAATAACCACCCAAAATCTACATGTGAGGATATACAATCGGTAAGTCTGAATCTATCGCTAAATATGAATTTATTAGATAATTACGTAAGTGGAGATTTACACTACATGTAACTACACAGTGACAAGTACAATTTCCTTATATTATACAGTCACTTGTTAATTGGAATCCAATTGAAGAGTAGATGAGTAGTCGAATTAATAGATAAATGCAATCTGGACTTAATTTACTTGCAATTGTGTGAAATATTGTCGCATAACGAAATAATCAAACCAGACAATACCTATATAGAATCAGTGGGACTGAATCTATCGCTAAATATGAATATCTTAGGTAATTAGCTAAATAAAAACTTACCACATATCTAACTATGTGATGACAAGTACATTATTCTTTTATTACACAGTAATCCGTTAAGTGGTCTTAAATCAACGGATAGATGAGTATTGGAATTAAAAGATAAGGCCAGAAATTAATCCCGACTAAATTTACCTTCAATTGTATGAGCAATTTAGTCCAATAACCAAATATTCATAATAGTCAAAACATGCATACGACGACATACAATACAATTGATGAGTCTGAATCTATTAATAACGAAATAAATTAATACATATGTGACGACAAGTATGTACATTTTTCATTATTAAAAATTGTTGCTCATAAATTTGACGACAGATGAGTTTGACTTGACTTAAAAATAAAATAAATAGATCAGTATATGAAATAATCTTGAGTAAATTGGATTGTATTGTAAGGACGACATGGTGGACTAATAAAATATTAAAACGACTTAATATACAGATGTAGAAATACATAGACAATTAATGAATATAAAGAGTGTTGCTGAAGTCGATCGACAACGGCTAAGGGGTGCCAGTAGACAGCTTGAGGATGAAAAATCAGTAGAACATGGGGTTGCAAATCACGATTAGGGGGTGTGAATATGTGTGACGTATAGTGTAATAAAAATTTCAAATAAAGTATATTTATTTCCTTTAAGTCTTACGAATACAATAAAGGCAATGCATAGCAGTTGGATGATGATAATAACAAGAAAAACTTTTTCATAATTATTCAACTAAAGGTTATTACAGTATAAAACAATCAAATAAATAATGACACATATATGTAGATATGCGATGAATTTTCATCCTCATGCTGTATATTACCACCCCTTAAACGTTAAATGCATTCTTTCTTTATTTTTTAGTAATTCGTTGATTGTATTTTGAACGGAAGGCGAGTACCCAACTTAAGAAGTACCCAATTGCATAAATTAATCTCGAGTGAATTTACTTGTGGCTGTATGGACGCTCTGGTTCAATAACCAAATATTCAAACAAGTCAAAACATAGATGTGGAAACAGACGGTGAGTTTGAATTTTGATAAATGTAAATAGCACGCTGATTTAGATGTATACAAATTGTTAAGTCAATCTTAACGCGAAATTGTTGCAGAATCAAACAATTACAAATTAGCTGCGCTACCTACAATAGAATACAGTTCGTATAATTTGTTCCATAATTTTGGTTGCAATGGAAAGCCAAGCTTGAAGATTTTAGTGTAGAACTTGTTTAAAAATTTCTTTTACCTGTTGTACGAATGCTAGTGGAGGTGCTCCTGAAGCGAGTTTCCTCACAAAATTGTTGCAGAATCAAACAATTACCAATTAGCTGCTACCTACAGTGGAATACAGTTCGCATAATTTATTCTATAATCTTGGCTTTAATGGGTATCAAAGCTTGTAGAAGATTTTAGCATGGAGCTTTTTTGGAATAGAAATATTATAATTAGATTCTTATCTGCCAAGTGAGTACTGTTTAAAAATTTCTCACGTGTTGTTCGAATGCCATTGGTGATGCTTGTGAAGCGAGTTTCCTCACAAAATTATTGCAGAATCAAATAATTAAGTACATTACACTTTTTTGTGATCTATTAGGTGAGTAACTACTTTAAAAAATTCTTCTACGCGTTGAGCGAATACTACATTCAAAACACTCGTAAAGCGAATTTCTTCGAAAAATTGTTACAGAATCAAACAATCACAAATTCGCTACTACCTACAATGGAATTCAACTCACATAATTTGTTCCATAATCTTAGTTCTAATGGGAACCAAGGCTTGAAAGAGATTTTAGTATGGACATTTTTACGATACGTAATCATTATATTCTCTTTGTGATCTATCAGGTGAGTACTTTTTTTTAAACTTGTTTTACGCGTTATGCACATGTTATTAGAGACATTCGTCAAGCGAGTTTCCTCGAGAATTTATTACAGAATTAAACAATTACAAATTTGCTTCTACCTACAGTGAAATACAGTTTACAGAATTTGTTCCTTAATCTTGGTTGTAATAGGAATTAAAGCTTGAAGGTTTTAGTATGGAAATTTTTAGCATCCGAAATCATTACATTCTCTTTGTGATCTGTCGAGTGAGTACTTGTTTAAAAATTTTATTTGCGGGTTGTGCGAATATTATTAGAGACACACGTGCAGCGTATATATTTATTTATGATGAAACAAAGATATAGGTAGCAATATCGTCAAGTTTGCAGTTTATAGTTTGAATCTTTCTATCGTAGCGAAAATGAAAAGTAAACGTAGAAATATTCTCTTTTTAGATTTATGTAAAGTATGTAATGCACTAGATAAAATGCAGGTCATGTAGGGGCGCATATTTAAAATATCACATTATGTAGTAGAGGCTTTTATGAATGTGATATTAAATTAATGAAAACATAATTTTACACATTTAAACCGGCAGAATATTGTGGTAAAATTTTGAATTGTCCCGTAATTTATTAGCTAGCAACCCTTTGTTGAGGCTATAACTTTTTGGTAAATTTTTTCAGTCCCACCATATGGATTTTCAGTCGGCCAATGCGTTTGTGTACAGATTCTATTAGCTATAATATATATGTTAGAACTCATAATTTATCAAATATAAGACAAATTTAGGTATAGGTATACTCGTACATTAAAAATGTATAGGGTGTACTCATAAATTATTGATAAATAATTTATATTGATTGTAAATAGAAAATTTGGTTGGATTCATTAAATGCCTATATAATGCCTTCCAATAAATCACCATGAAATCCAAAAGCCACTTGCCTTGTATAGAATAAAAATTATAAGCACATAACAATTACAGAATTTGATTAATGATATGAGCGGTATAGTAGCAATACATTAAGCGAAAGTACTACTACGTAGGAAAAAAGCCACCCTAATTTCTGTTGATTTAAGCCCGAAAGAAACATACAGAGACAGCGCGCCGAATAAAATATTGACGAAAAGTTTTGAATTATTTATGTTGTATGGCAGAGGCATAAATTTGTATATATATGTGTGTGTGTGTGCGTTTTTTTTTCTTTATACAAAATGCTTTTTTGATAACAATAAAATGAGAAGTTAAAAAAAGTCGTTATAGAAGCTCTTATCTTGAATGCAGCTTTACGATCTCTTATATTGCCGTGGACGAGTACAGGAGTAAATATTGGCGTAATATGCATATGTATGCATTCACAGACTATATATTTGAATAGTTTATTTCACCCTCGCGAGTGCATACAACCGCAAAACACATGCACTTGACATAAATTTTCATAAATATAACTTTTCATTTGCAACATTTCATATCAAAATTGATTGCGAATGATTATTTCAAAAACACATCCCGAAACGAAACTAATTTGTCGTGAAAAACGCACACACGCACACACAGGCACACACATCGACGCTGCGCGCACAAGTAACGAGCCAATTAGTGCGGTTATTTAATTAAGTTAAAGGCTTAAATGGCGCACATTTATAACTAGCGTGGCAATTATCAAAAAATTCAATCTCAGTTCATATTTTTTTCGTTTCGTCGTATATAGTACATAGTAGGTATATGTGGTAGTGGTGTGTGTAAACGTTTACATTTCTTACCTCGTTAATTATCTCGTATAAACGTGGTGTCATAAAATGCTTTATCGCATATCTAAATTAGAATTTTGTTTAAAGCGAACGAATGTAGAACAACCAACGCATGTAGAGATTGTAATTTTCTTTATATTTATTTATTCAGATAAGTAAATGTGCTATTATACCATTTGCCGTCTTTTTTCTAGTTAGTACTATAATGACTCTGAAGATTTAAATTGTTATTTATGCGAAATTGTTGCAAAAATATTTTTATAGCCGCAACGTGTATCATAAAAATGAAAAATTTTGCTTCACCTCAAACGTGCAACATAGTGGTTGTGGTGGTATTTTTAAGCTGGAAAGTGGGAATGTATACATACCTACATGTATACATAGATACAATAAAGGTGACGTTTTATATTAATAATATGAATAATTTCAGTTTTATGATACTCGTGTCGTGTCACAGGATACGTTTCAATCTCGTAACATAATCAGAGCGCGATTACATTATCTTAGAAAATTCTTAGACGTAACGTTGAAATAAGCAATTTACAAAGCGTAAAAATATTATATGATGAAAATTTAGAAAATGGCGCGGAAGAAAATTTAGCTAGATAGGTATTAGTTTGCGAGTAGATGGAAGTGCAATACACCCTTTTATAGCGATCGAGATTAATTGCTTTCAGTAATGTGTCGCTTCCAACTCCTTCAAAAATTTTAAGATATTTAAAATATAAAGAAATAAGAAATCGATATAAAATAACGCAATCCCCAATATTGAATAGTGAATATAGCAACTCGATTATCCAATCAGTAGCTAATAATTCTAAGTTTTTAGGTTATGTTACCATATCTACCGTACAAACGCGTTCGGAAATTGTTGGATTGCCTCCATATACCGAAAAATCAATTGTCTACCGCGCGATAGATACCGATTCGTTTAATTTCCTTAAATGTCTATCGAGTGATAATTATGACAGAATTATAAATTTCCAAATATTATTTCGCATGTAGATGGAAGTGCAATACACGATTTTGCAGCGAACGAGATTAATTGCATTTAGTAATGGTGCTACCCCTTGTGTCGCTTCCAACTACTTTAAATATTTTAAGATATTTAAAATATAAATAAATAAGAAATCGATAGAATAGCATTCGACATCGTATATGTAATATATTAGCGAATTTACTCCTATTCAGCACGACATTGAATATAACGCGATCCCCAATATTGAATAGTAAATATAGCGGCTCGATTATCCAATCGGTAGCTAATAATTCAATTTTTTTAGGTTATGTTACAATATCTCCCGCACAAATGTATTCGGAAATTATTGAATTGAATCCATACACAGAAAAACCAATTGTCTACCACGTGGTAGATACCGATTCAGTTAATTTGCTCAAATGCCTGTTGATTCATAATTATGACAACAATATAAATTTTCAAAGTGGAACACTTCTTATAAAATATTCAAAAAAGCTGCGTAATATTTTACAATAAGTGCCACCAGATATATTGTATTATTCTATAGTCAAACCTTCCGATAAATCTGGATGCTAGGGAATATGATTTTTTAAATGATTTGACGCCCTCAACTATACAGTGTACCCCCACGCAACGCCTGGATAGCGCCGCCATGGATTGCATTAGAAAATTTTTCCATTCATACGTAGGAATTTTTCGCCAAATTGCTTTTAAATCAACGATTTGAAATTGAAATTGTTTTGTTGGAGTTTTGCTATTTCTCAGCGAGTAGTATGTATCAAAAAGCAAACTAGTTTTCTTTCCTAGTTATATTACAGCTATTGACTACACCGGTTTGAAAAGAATTTACAGTTGCGAGTAAAGTTTACATATATTTGTGCGCGAAAATTTCTGTAACAATATATATTGAAATATTGAAAATATTTTACGCGGGCGCTATCAGAATCTAGAACACAGCTTGAATTATTTATATTTATTTGAAAACGTCGGATATTTAATTCAATGTAAATTCGATTTGATAAATAATTCAAAGATTCATTATAATATCAATTACGTTCGTCAAATATGTATGGTTAAAAACAATTTTTATTTTTTCGCTGATGGTTTCATTTTTACAGTCGGTTTCATTCGAAACCAATGTCTTCGGTGCGAATTAAGCGCCTCATTAGTGCGGGGGACGCAATCATACAAACCATTCTTGCATATGCACTAAATAAAAAAATACGTGTGAAGAGTGCGTTAGGTAACTGTATTTGTTTAAAAAAATGCTTTAAAGTAATTTAAGTTTGTAATTTATGTGTTTAGTATGAATTAAGCGCCTCATTAGTGGAGAACGTAATCATGCAAACTACTCTTGCAAATGCATACGCACTCAGTAAAAAAGTGCTTGTGAAATGTGCGTTAAGTATTTATCTATATTTTTTTTAAAGATATTTTAAAGTAATATGATATTTATAATCAACGTCTTTGGTGCGAAGTAAGCGCCTCATTAGTGTGGTGCGCAATCATGCAAACCACTCTTGCAAATGCATATGCACGCAACAAAAAAGTGCGCTAGCTATCTATAATTTTTTAAAAGATACTTTAAAGTAATATAAAATTTATAATCAATGGCTTCAGTGCGAATTAACGGTCTTATTAGTGGCAACGCAATAATAAATATGCGCTCAATAAAAAAGTGCATGTGAAAAAGTTATCTATAAATTTTTCAAAAAGATACTTTAAAGTAATATGATATTTCTGTGTGTGTTTATCAATTTTTCAAGTCTATTTTTAGCATTATAAAATCTTTTACGTTATAAATTTTTATATATGTATGCTGAAAGTGGAAACGAAATGTATTTCCCAGAAACAAAAAAGTTGTATAAAATTAAGCTTCATGACATCTACACCTTTTCATACATGTCACATAAACTCACTGAAGGAAAAATGTAGGTAGAAACTTCACATTCTCATGCCTTCATCGTGGGGGTAGGTAGGTATAATGCAGTGCAAACTCACCTGAAACAAACAAACAAAAAATTATGCTTTTTTCTATAAATTTGTTTTATCATCACCAACATCATGCATTATATATGCTATAAATTAAATTAATTACGCACACTTTAGGTTAAAATTAATTTTAATCTAAAACGTGTAGAGATAAAATAATATTGCCACTACATATACGCGGCGAAATTAATTATTTTGTAACGCAGAAACCACATATTTAACGAAAAATTTCTACGTAGAATAAATTCTACAGCCACCTCGTACCTGCACCCACTACTACGTTTCTTACCACACACTCATAATTTCGTACCTACATTTATATAGAGTTATAAAATAAAGTTTATCGTCCGATCTACTGAGATTTTTCGCTTAAATAAAATGCAAATTTTTTTCCATAAAACTAAAGCGATCTAATAGAATGAGAAGCTTTCTAAATAAATAAATGAATTGTAATGAAAAAGCTGTCCCTCACACATGTCAAACATAACGAGCGGTGACGTTCCCTAATAATTTTTAGCATTTCGTCACCAAATGTGTCAGGACATGTCACATTCGTATCGTAAACATGGCATATTCACCATTACTCGAATGCTTGCTGATTCAGAAAATGTAATTGCACCATCTGTCGATCAGAAAAAAGAATGTTTTCCATCCCTTCCATTTGCATTTTAATGAATTTTGCATTAATATTCGATTGAACTTACATTACACTTTTTAAACAACTTTTTTTTTTCTGTAAGGAAAAAGTTTTTTGTACATATTGCATTTGAAATATAAGATCCCCCCATTCGACAGCTTCGAAACCATATGATATATGGCGCATACGTTGCAAGCATCTTCGGCAAATTACTTTGAAATATGTCAGTATGCATTTAAGAAGAGATTTGCTATTTTTATGCATGATACAAATTTAATACTGCTTTAACAATTCAATTGGTTTCTGTTTTTCATCATCATTTTATATTGGGGTAGAGTAAATGTAATGAATTTTAAAGCTTCACCTCTATATAATTTCCAAATAGATTGAATTCTAGTGAAACACGACGCGAGCGAAATTTCCACAAGTTGTGAAACTATTCACCTATATCTCTCTCAAATTGTGAATTGAGTACTAAAATTAATCGCAGTTTATACCTTTGTCTTGTCGTTGATACACCACAACTATTTCTTATATTTTGAAAATTAAAATAGGTATATTGTATATATATATTCAAAAACATGATGTTGTTATTCTTTTTGTCTGCTAATAAATTCCAATTAAATTAAGAGTGTGCCTTTGCTTTATCTGTTGTACGTTTTTGTATACTTTTACCATCTAATACCATGGCCTCTCTATCCTCATATCTTCACCTATATATCTTTCAAGTTGTGAATTGAGTAGTAAAATTAATCGCAGTTTATCGCTTTGTCTTTTCGTTAATACACCACAACTATTTCTTATATTTTGAAAATATAAAACATAGTCAACAACATGAATGATTATGATGATGATATTCTTGTTGTCTGTTAATAATTTCCAATTTAATTGAAAGTGCGCCTTTGCTTTATCTGTTGTACGTTTTTGTATACTTTTACCATCTACTACCATGGCCTCTCATCCTCATATCTTCACCTATATCTCTTTCATATTGTGAATTGAGTACTAAAATTAATCGCAATTTATACCTTTGTCTGGTCGTTGATACACCACAACTATTTATTAAATTTCTAAAAATATTAAATATGTTCAACAACATGGATGATCATGATGATGATATTCTTGTTGCCTGCCAGTAAATTCCAATTTAATTAAAAGTGCGCCTTTGCTTTATCTGTTGTACGTTTTTGTATACTTTTACCATCTAATACCATTCTGGACTCTCTATCCTCATTATCCCTATTTTAACCCAACCGCAATTTGTTTCCTCTTTGGTTATACAATACTCGGAGCAAAGTGTAAGAAATGTAAATTAATGTAAAGCATGTTAGTAAATTCAAGACCCTTATTATTTAAATCAATCTACCTATTAACCTAAAGAAATATTTCTGTTTTACCATAAAAGTATTTTTTTTCCACACAGGGTTATTGTTAGTTTGACAAATTCTCCACGATGAGGGTCTATCTAAAATGTAAGTACAAGTATCACTAATTTAGCCCAATTAAAATATATAAGTAGACGTATTAAACAAACTTGTTCACAACTTCTATGAATTTTTAAACTTTTAATAAAACGTTGATAAGTAGGTAGGTAGGTATTGACATTTCCACTTATAGATTACCATATTGCACTTGTGACACGGTTGCTGCAATCAATTACGGTAATTGTGACAAATTTCAACTCTTAAATACTTAAATAATTCAGTTATTTGCATATCGTTAGTCAAATTATACCTAAGAACATTATTAATCACTTCATTGACAAATATTATCTTAATATAGGAAATACAACTTGCAGAATAAAAAAACTATTTGAGGGTTGATTACATATCTAAGAACCACCTTCTATGAATTAAAAACTTTTCAATTTATAATAATACATTGATAGATATTGATATTTCTACGTATAGCACTCAATTACGGTAATTGTAGTAAATCTCAACCCTTAAATACTTAAGTAATTTTGTTATTGCCATATAGGTAGTCAAATTATACATTATTAATTAAATTATTCTAAAATTATTCTAAAATTAGAAAAACACGATTTTTACAAGCTGAAGTATGTAAACTATATGAGTTTTTATTATACATGCAAGCAACAATTTTTAAACATTTCATTAAACGTTTGTAGGTATTGCATTTCCACTTATTACTTGATTGATAAATACTATGTTGAAATAAGAAAAACAATGATTTTTACAAGTGAGAGAATAAAAAACGATTTGAGTCAGTACATATGCAAGCACTTAACAAAGATAATTAAGCAAGCAAATATTGGATCAAAGTTTGTGCACAATAGTGATAAAACTTTGTTTATTGAGAGATCTGGATATTTGAATTAAAAAGAGAATCAAAGTTGATTTGCGATGTAAGCAACCAACATAAATATAACCCAACTGCAGCAATTTCCTACAAATTTCAAGCACAAACTACAAATATTAACGTTTGTTTAGTTGGTGCATACAATCCCATTCTACGAATATAAATTATAATCAATAGAAAATATTGCATCTGTGACAGCACATGCGCATACATAATTTAATAAAAATTCTTATTTATTTATAAAGTAGACATAATGATAAATAAAACTTTTATGCATCCTCTTGAATGTGGCGGCGTTCGGTAACTTCATTTGCATCTGTTCGCATTACAAATAAAACCTAAATTAACATTTTTATAGGCCTTAAAAGTTATTTGCGAATGCCCCTCAAAATAACTATCGTAGTCGTAATACTAATAACTATAAATCGTAGATAAATTTGCAATGTGAGCAATATTTAAATGAGACGTGAAGCCAACTTAATTGCATAAAAAAGCCATCGTTGCGCGAAGGATCGAAAATGCAACAAAATTTTTTTTCTGATCAAATTTACCTTGCAACTAGTGAAGCAAGAATTTGATTTAAATTATCTTAAAGACGTTTAAGACATGCAAAATTGCATTGCATTCTCTTCTCTATAATTTTCAATGAGCAACGTTTCAAACTAATGAAAATGCTCGGGAAATTGAAACTATAAAGAATTGCAGAGGCAGCACTTCATCTACTATGTAATACGATAATACGCTATTAAAAAGCAATTATTGGCGGTGATATATATAGAAAAATAGTGGTCGAATGTGCGCGCAATTCGCATTTGCGTTTAATTAAAATTTTAAATAATTTTTACGAAGCAATAAATTTAAATTTATATATATAGATACATATATAAAAAAAGAGTAACGATTGATTTATTTTGACATAAATTATATTCAATGATAAAATATAATGAAATGTGGACAATTTATTTTTAGATTAGATTTAAATAATTTTAGAAACAAATTAAAATTATTAAATGAAATGTTATTTATACACATAGATGATTATTATAATTAGAAATTACAAGATTAAATATAAACCAACAATAAAGTTTCATGTATTAGCAAAGTTGTTTAAAATTAATGAAAATGTAGAGGTTATATTGAAGTTGTAAGAACGAGGTGGATTCAACGATAGCTAACAGTCAAGTAGGTAGAACTAATAGCAGGTGGAGTATTTAA
Organism: Adinopsis sp. GC000173; assembly: GCA_030264715.1. Lineage (NCBI taxonomy): Eukaryota > Metazoa > Arthropoda > Insecta > Coleoptera > Staphylinidae > Adinopsis > Adinopsis sp. GC000173. Next base: position 11,773 of record JARJDW010005084.1, read on the forward strand.
GCTTGAATAATGGTTGATATAAGAAGGGCAAAACCATACAGAAAGTTATAAGTGTAATGTATCTGGATTCTAAATGAGCTGGTCCGTTAATTACTTGGCGTTTCTCCTTGATTACGTAAAGTAGTGTGCGATGTGAACATGGGATGCGCACCAGTCTCCAAATATTATCTTCATTAGACGAAGTCTGAAGCAGCTGGCGTTTTGTGGATACAACAATATGCGGACAACTTAACAACTTTGCATGTGTGTTATTGTTTACCTGCTTTATAATGAGATGCAGTTCTAATCTAAACTATTATAGATAGCAAACACTTGTCGTTCCTTCATCTAAATCCAACTAGCACAAATACGAGAATACGAGCATACGAACGAGAACGGCATAGAGAGAGAATTAGCATTCGCCAACTTTATGCTGCGCATTGTAATAATAATTAGTAAAATTCGAATTATTGCTCTCACACGAAAATCATTTCGATTCGAAAGGAAACTTGAAATCATTACACTAAATAAATGAGACCATATTCGAGATTGCATTGTCAGATCTTGAACTTAGCTTGCTGTTGTACTATCCCAACAATGAGTGGGACATCATCGTCGATGGTATTGTGGTCGCACACGATTGTCAAAACTTTGGAAATCGATCTCGGCGGCGCACACTACCCCATCCCCCATTCGAAACTAATTAAATTCTAGACTTTTTAATTAAATCTGTTGCAGCGCATTATTATATTTACTTTTATTTAAATTTATGTTTTGTTGATAGTTTATCATTGTCGAACCATGTGCACATTCATAGTTGCATTAAAATTGTTTGTTACGGAATAATTATGTAGAAAGCTATGACAATAAACTGCTATTTACATTAAAAACAATTCTCAATTTAATACAATAATATTTATTCAATTCTAACTCCTATTAACCATGTCAAAAATATTGATTTTACTTATTAATTACAAAATTCCATATTGTAGATACTATGCGATATAATTTCATTCTACAAAATTTTATTATCGCAGTCTGTAATGAAACTGAAAGAATTGACCGGCGTTATTCCAATCTAAAAATGCAATTTTATTCTTTTTAATAGTGTTTGTTATTAAAAGTTGAAGAGATATCGAATAATAAAAAGTTGCCAATATGTAATATTGATCAAAATGCAAAACTTTCATTTCCATGCAAACAAAATTACACCGAATAACTTGTAATAAAATTCCAATTAATTTTTTTTTAATTATAAATATAACATCTATGTAGTAGTAGTTGCTACCGGAACGTCAAGGTAGTAAAAATGTTTATTTGAAATTTTCATATTGTAATGAAACAAATATTTAATTGTAAGTGCGAATGAAAGAGGGTCGCGAATTTCCATTTTAAATTGTTCATGCCGCTCATTTCGCGTGTGAGCAGCAAGTTGTTGATGAAACTAGTTTAATGTTTGTAGATTAATAAAATTGATTTTTAAGGAGATGGAATAAAGTTGTTTGAAAAGGTCATTAGATTAAAGCGAAATGTACACGCCGTATGAAAAAGTTGATAAAAAAAGGCGACTCGTTATGTGAGCGTTAAGAGTTAATACCTTTACACACGTACTACTACTCTCTTTACATTTCAACTTCCAACTCCTTTGTATTTTTAATTTATAAACTTCACCTTCGCACTGTACGACCATGCGAAAAAAACTAACATTTGTTGATTCATCTTTTTCTGAGCTTTCTGGTATAATTGGAAGTCGAAATAATTCCCAATCCTTCTATATCGATGGAGATAGTTGAGCCGTTTCCCCAATGTCTAGAGAGAATGCATTTACATTCGAAACTGAATTATCATTGAATTAGAATGAAACTGGCTGGCTCACCCTCTCGTATTGATTCCACCATTGCAGCCAACATTGTGGAAAACGCTTTCCTTGCTGAAAATGAAGATAATCATCTCGTTTTCAATACTTTTAACCTTCGCAGATAAAAAATGTTTACCTAGAGAGAACGTAAATAAATAAAACATAACGGTTAATTTTATTGTCGATCTACCTATAAATTTTTCGATAAAAATAAAATATTTATTCTTGTTGTGTGTTTTTTTGGGAGGATTGTTGTTGGATTATTTAATAATACATGTAAGTTAATATTTTCTAGTAAACAACCCATCTGAAGGTTTTTAAATAAATAAAAATGTTTTTTACAGTGTGAGTTCTTTTATTGAGTTTTCCCTAAGAGATAAGAGTTTTTTGCGAATGAATGCAGGGCATTGAATTCATGTCAATGCTTTTGCACACCGAAAAAAAGATACTTTTTATATCAAATATCAAACCGATTGACAACAAACTGTTGGCGTAAAAATAGGATGATGATAAAGAAGAAGCAGGCTCCGCTTTTTTTAAATAACAAAAGGTAGTTATTAAACGGTTCGAGATAAGGAGGAAAATTGCATTAAAATTTCATACATTACGCGAAGACTTATATCATATAGTTGTGGTCATTTATTATATTGTTTTATAGCTTGTATAAAATGTTTGTAAAGGATTTTCCCTTGAGGATGATATTTTTTTAGACATCTAGTACACAGCTTATCAGTACGAGGCAGAGCGAGCACTGTCTATATAGATATTATAGTCTAAAAGTGATTTATTATATAAGTAGAGTAACGTAAGATGGAAAATGTTTATGTCGAGCTCACAACCAGCAGCAAGTAAAAAGGTATTTTAGAAAATAACTTTCCAACTTGGATTATAATTAAGAAACGGAACGTGCACAAGATTAGTTTTTGCAAACAACAAAAGGTATTAAACCAGCAGCTGGATATACGTATACATATATATATTATAGTATAAGAAGGTCCTTCCACATAGTCTTTGCTAAAGACTTTAATGTTTTGATTACCAGAAGCAGATTGGCTCTTTGAAGTAGTCTACTCCATATTCATACCTCATCCGGTGTTTACGCAACATAATCACGCTAAACTCTGTTCTAAGAAAGCTTCGAAACAAGGAAACTCTCCGAGGTTAGATGCTTAAATAACACCCTTGGTTAACATTTAAACATACATTACAGATTGAAGTTTTAACTTGCAGTTTACAACAACCGGGAAACTATAAAAAAAATCTAATCTAATAAAAGTTTGTTTGCAAAAATGCCCAACAAAAAAACACTCACATATCACATACACAAGCATTTGCAAAAGAACGAAAAAAATGTATCACTTGGCTGCAGAAAATACTTAATATAATATTCATCAAAGTGAACCATATTTTCTGTGCTAAAAAGTAATGCTTGCAACTTCAACAACTATAAATTTAATTGGCGCAAGCTGAAAATTAAAGGCCAGTTAGGGAACGATTTAAACTTTGTGTCCAATTTACAGCTAACTTAAAACATGGAAAAATTAATAAATCACAACTTCTAATTGATGTTAGCACAATTAATTATTAAAATATTTAGTTTTTAAAGCGAACGAAAAAAAAAAAGTATTTTGCACGAAACTTGCGCCGCCGCCATCCATTTGCATTTCCAGCATTAATTAATTTATAACTTATTTTTCAGGAATAAATATACAGAAGTTGTCCCAAATATGTTAGCAAACACGTTGTAAATCTTTATTGTTTTTTAATTTGGCAACGACTTGAATACTAAAATATTCTTGAGATAAATTTTATCGTCGAGTTGAAAGTTTTGCAGTCTCAATAATTTGTTTCATAATACGAGGACTACATGAAATATATAAAGTTCAAATCTGCAAGCGATTTTAATTTCTTGGAATTCCTTGCAATAAAAATGAGAAGATAATTTGCTGAATTCACAAACTGGGAATTATGGATTTTTATTCTATATCTTCAAAAGGTAGTAAAGAAATCAACAGAATGGATTTAATTTTTTAGATGTTATGTTTTTTCACTTTTGGGCTGTAAATCGCAAGCTAGATTAGAAAAATGATTAGTACTGTAAGATTTTCCTAAATGGACAACTATGTATCGGTTTATCTCATATTACTCAGTTATTTCAGAACAAAATGGGAAGAATCAAGTTTCTTTTGAATATTTAGCAGATTACTAAATTTTACAGAAATGGTTTGTGCTGTCAAATTTAGAGTATGTGAATTAAGTTGCCAATCAAGTCCTATGCTACTTATAGTATTGTAATTTTCTAATGTCAGTTGTTAAGCTTAATACATTTTTGCAGAATAATAAGGAGTCAACAGAATGTATTTAGCTTTATAGACAAGATGTTTTTTCATTTTTGGGTTGTAAATTGCAATCTAGATTACAAAAATGATTACTACTGTAAGATTTGCCCAATTCGAACTATGTATCGATTTATCTCATGTTGTTTCAAGATAAAACGGTAACATTCAAGTCTTTTGAATACTTTACGATTAGCAAATGACTAAATTATATTGAAATAGTTCGCGCCGTCTAATTTAGAAGACGTAAATTAAGTTGACCAAGCAAGTTTAAGGCTTGTTGAATTTTTCGCCAATTGGAAGTTATAGAATTAGAATTTTCTAGTGCCTGCTGATTACTTTAATACACAAGGAATCAACATAGATACTTAATTCACCTTTCTGGAAAACTGTTTTTTTGATTGAAAATAATTTAATGTTTGAAGACTTTAAAACACAATCCAGATTTTAGAAATTATTAGTACCGTTGAATTTAGCAAACACCAAATATGGTTTATCCTTACTCCCCAGCTTGTTGCAAAAGAAATCATAAAAGCCATTTTTAGCAATCAAGTAAACTGCATCCAAACGATTTAGAATTGCAGTGATTATGATCCAAGTAGTTGTAATGGGCAAAAAAACCTTTTTAAATGGGGTAAACCAGACCAGGAATATGGCGCAAAATGCATTTACAAATAACTACTTATTATTATATTAATCAATGTTTCGAATCTGTTTCCTATTCAATCTTCACAGTCACGTGTTATCTACTATGGTCCATCGTAAATAATAGCACGTACTTCTTATTGCACTCTGCGACGATGAATATGAAATATATTGCATAATGGATTAACACACAATAATTAAATAAAGTAAGTTTTATTTGCGTCTTGCGTCCTAATCCAGGTCCAGTTCAACCAGCCGTAAAATAGTAAATTTTTGTCCAAAACAATTTATGTACCCAAGTTAAGTTTAAAAATTGAATCTCAGCTTTGTTCAATTTTTCAACTAATATAGTGATATCATTAATAGATAACCAAGTTACGCTGTAATAAGTGTTGTAACCTACATAATAAAGCCACCGTTGAGCGTATAATTATAATGCATACATAGTGTTAATCAATCAATTTGTCAAACAACTTTACGGCAGGCAGCAAAATCCATTTCGGTTGCAAATTAAGTTTTCTTTTAAAATTTTCATAATGAAATATTCATTACATTTACTAAAAGTCTTTTGTGTGGTCGATGTTAGCAATTTAATGAAATAAAACATAAAACATGAGAGAGAAACTCTTGAACAGTTTTCCTCTCTCAGGAGGATTTATAACATTTTGTAGATTTCCACATGTACAAGTTTTCTTTGTTTTTAATTTAGAAAAACGACAGACATTTATCTTTTTAGTGAAAAATTGTGGCCAGTCTCCACAGATATAAGAAATTGGCATTTGAAGCATAACCAATATATTGAGTACTCTCCAAAGTAAAATAAAATAGCAAAAATGGGATAAAATCTTCTAGTTAAATATCATTTTCTTGTAAAATTTTTTTAATATGAAACGTGTTCTTCGATAACTACGTAATCAACATGCTTTTTTATCTTTTTCTGTGTGAGACGTAACTTAATCTCACCAAGTACGAAGAAAAATTGTATATAGAAAGAAAATTAAAAGCGCTTTTCATCTTTGTTATATAAAAGAAGCAACAGAAAATGAGTATGTATAAAATCCGCACTAAAACTTAACGGGAATTGATGAAAATATTGCTCGTAATAATTTTACTCCTTATACTATTTTTCCTACAGCATATATAATGCGCCTTTCTCTCCTGTTTTTTTTATTAATTTTTTCGTCGATAGAAAAAAGTTTTATAATTTTCGGAAAGTTTAATGTGTTTTACTTGTATTGCGATATTTCGTCAATATTGTACTTGCGATAATAATAATTTATAATTTTTTTCCTCCTACAATATTTACTCTTTCATAAATTTCAACTTTAATTAAGTTAATATTAAATGTTTACTATAATTACAAGCAACAATTTTCTTAATGATTTTGATTTATTAGCACAAAAAAGTTTTTCGCAAGGCGACGACGACGACGACGACTCGCCACGTTTGTTTCCCAACACGCCAAGTTTTAAATCAATAATTTTAGGTCAATTATGAATTAATTGCGCGTAATATCATATAATACTGTAGGAAGATTTTTCAGCTCAATTTCCAATACGGTGCATTGAATTTCTCATTAGTGCTTTTACCAATAATTGGCTTAATTATTAAGTATTTGTAATCTCATTATAAACATTTATAATTAAAACATTCGCTTGGCTTTTTATTGAATTTGAAGCGCAAAACCAATCAACATTCGGGCTCGATTCTCCAGCCACTCATAAATTAAAAAAAAAGAGGAAAGCAGACGAAAATCTTATCAACGTTTGAAAATCGAAAATCGTTTTTGTTTCACTGTTGAGACCACTCAATATTATTGAGATGCCACATTTCTCCTGTCAGTGTATTCTATGGAGACTGGACATCATTTTTCCAAAGATAAATGGTCTTATCAATTCTGGCAAGACTATAGAAGAGGAAAAAATTAATTCTCAAACTATACTTATTAAGAGAATGAAAATCTTTTTGATATTTTTTGAATAAAAAATATCTTTCCATTTTCATAGTCAGATCTCAAAAGATTTTCCAATTCGCTGGAGATCTTTGTGAATAATATAATAGCCCATAATAAAAAATACAAAAATTTATGTAAAGAAGAATACGATTGAGAGATATTAAAAAGTCCAATCTAATTTCTCAAAGCGAAATAAGAAAAAAAGATGTGGAAGTGGAAGGAGGAAAAGGGAAAATCGTCTCAAGCAATAAACCGTAAAATAATTATTGCTAGTTAAGTAATATGTATTTCTCATCACTTCTGTATTTGCAAAAGAAATGAAAAAGAGTAGCACTTAAAATATCTGGAAGTAGTATTTCGTGTCTGTTTACAGAAGAGCGCAACGTTTTATTTTGGTGCCGCTGCACAAACGCTCCCAGCATTTTTAATTAAAGTTGAAGACGTTTGCACGGAAGCATAAAAAACCGTGTATTGACATTTTCGAAAAGTAATGCCATCATCGTAAAGTAATGAAAGTAATTATTGAAAGCTGGAGGAGATGCTGCTGCCGATGCTGCTGCTTTTCAATCAGAGTTGACCATCAGCGCGTGCTAACTCCCAAAGCCTCTCAATTATTTATTAATTTCCTCTGTTCCTGTTCACTGATACGAATCCCGTTCCTTTAATAGTTTCGGTATTTCATAGATATAGAACTTATTAGCACTTGCTTGAATTATTCTTTACGATTTCATCGCAATTGATTCAAAAATTATTATAAAAGTTAGATTTAATATTGAATTTCACCGGTTGTGTGCGCGCGTATCCACATACAAAAGTTTCATTTTATTTTTAAGTAAATAGACGTTTTAGTCAACTTCTTAAATTACAAATACTTTTCTATTTATTTCTTTGTATTGTAAAGACAGATCGATTGATGGTTCAACTTGCGCACGCTAAAATTCTTTTTTCCATGCAACCGGCAACTAATGAAATATACAAGGTGAAGATTCTAACTAGAACTCAAATAGAAGTTTTTTTTCGCCGTTCTCGTTGCTTTTTTTATTCTTTCTGTTCGATACGTGTTCGGCAAACTATTAGAAACCTGTCCGCAATAATGACCATCAACGAAGCATAAAATGAACATTCGATCAATTTGCACCATATTTTATTTTTCCATTTGAAGGATGCAATCAAAAGTTGGTTGGTATATGGAAATCAGATTAAATATATTTGTGTGCCTGTGTTTTTCCATATCTCTCTTTTTCGTTGTATGTGTATGTATATTGTACGCAGATAAGATCTTTTTTCATGTAAATTAGAATTTTTGATTTGGATCGGCAATAAAAATGGAAATGATTTTTCATTTCGACTTTTTGATTCAATCAACATGTACTTATTGTTTCATATTTTGCAAACAAGTTGTGTGTTTTGCCGTACGTATCCAAAAAAATTTAATAACAATGAATTGCAAAAATATTCGTTTATGAACATGCTGTTTCCCATATTTTAAATAACAAAATGCGCTTTATGTTAAGATGCTTGCAGCATGTAACCATCCTTATCACGTTCTAGAATAAAACAAGGATGAGTTACATTTTAAGCAACAAAAAATCGTAGGGAAAAGTACACTTTACGAATATAAAATGACTTTATATATTTTGTCATATTCGAAATCTTTTCCAATATGAATATTTTATATTATGATTTAGGTATGTTCACATCTAGTCACTACTATTTTTATTCAAAGATCGCTTAAAAAGGAAATTTTTATGGTAATTTATTATCATAAACTACATATTTTATTAGCCAAATACGACTATTACGTATAATAAATATGTATTAATACAACCCCTTTTGCAAGCTTGCATCCATAATTTATATTTAATAATACTAAATATTATGATTACATACATGCATAATTATCTGCAGATTATTTTAGAGTACACTTTTGTTATGAATATTAGCGATCTGTTTACATGCTTTATC